>MU666581.1:59157-77616 GCA_026770625.1 Nicotiana glauca
AGATGAAAAAAAGGCTTTGAAGTCTCTAAACACTAAGCTCTTCGAATCATTTTTGGGGAGCTGAAGTCTCAATCCAGAAATCATTCATTTACAATATATATATATAAAAAACACTTAGTGTTCGACGGATCCATTGATTTCAAAGCTATTTCAAGTTTGTTTCCTTCTACTTGGACTTTGGTGTTTGAATCACATCGGGTCATACTGTTCCTTTAGGTCCTTTGGGATTCAATTCGAGTGTGTTAGGTGATTCTGATAATTGCTGGTCCATCTCTGGTTTAAGTTCAACTTCATTCGAATCTATTGGTTGTTGGTTACAGCTGCTTGGTTTTCAATTAATTCTCGGCTGATCATTGAAAGTATATTCTGGAGGAAATTGTTCTTGCTGATTGGTTTAAGTCTGGTATACTACTGTTGTATTGCTGTGTTACTGTTTGCTGCTGACCTCCTCTTCTTTTACTTGTATTTCGATTACCAGGTATGTCACTAGACTCAAGGGGTGTTGGATAATGAATCAGCATGTATGGAAGTTGATTATTGAAGAACTGTTTGAGTTGGCCTGGAATTTTCAGTTTATGAACTGTTTAAATAACTTTTTATGTGTAAAACTGGAACTTATTGGACTGAAACTGTTTTGTAGTAATTGGACTGTTAAATTCCAGATCTGAATTCATTTTTTTTTTGGCATGTATCTTCAGTAAATGTAGCTGAACTCTTGTGATAGTTGCAGTTTAGCATTGGAATACATAACTTCCTATATATTAAGTCTTAGCATGATAAATAGCTTTTAGTAATAGTTCAAAATTCGTTCCTAGAATTACGAGTTCCATATGTAAATAATGCTAATGTGGATAGCATACTGAATTGTTAGTGAATGATGTTAGTTCTTAGTATTTGCTCTTAAAACACTTGATTAGCATTTTAGTAGTTGTAAAATTATCCGAATAATTCATCTTCGCAATTCGTTTATAGCTTATTAAATGAGACTAAGTAGCTATTGAGTTCCATTTAATGTGTTCATTTGGAATATCAGTTAACGATAAGGTCTTGACAATTAAGGGTTAATGAATTAGCTAATATTCGGTCACAAATCACGCCTGAAGAAATTTAAAAAATAAAAAATAAAAAAATTACGCTTGTTTGAATTCATATAGAAGACCCTTTTAAATAGTCGAACTTATTCAAGATAGATTAATTGAAGTTTACACTAATTTGGCTACTGATTATATGTTTACTGGCNAGCTATTGGGCCTATTTGTGGGGAATTAACTTATGGACTTTTGGACATTTCAAACGTGTTAATTAATTAGGATTTTTCTTTTATTGATAGAGACAAGCTAAATAGAAAATCGTAGTCTGCTTTAGATTTGCCTTTTAAATAATGAATGGGACGAGCCTCGCCAAATAAAATGCCAAGTTACGGGGCCCTCATAAATGTATATATTAAAAATACTTAGACTTCGGGATGAGCCGTTTAGCGAATTTCACGGCATCCCTAAAATAATAACGCGTTAGTACCTGTAGGCGCGTATTTGATAACGTTACCTTCCTAAACTCGGGTGTACATTTATGTGACCCAAATCCAAATCTCAACAAAGTCGAAATGTGTCGATATTCACGGGTATATTGATTGTGACGTGGTTCGAGATGCATTTCCACGACGTTGTAATTCCTTAAAAAATAATAAATGAGACGAGCTTCGACAAACAAAAAAATGCATAAATTGCGGGACCCTCTATATGTAAAATTACTTAGATTTCGGGATGGACCGTTTAGCAAAATTTCACGGCCTTACCTAAAATAATGATACGCTAGTCGCTTTAGACGCGCCTTTAATAATTTATTTTCCTAAAACATGGGTGCACATTTATGTGACCCAAATCCAAATCTCAACGGAGTCGAAATGTGCCGACGACCACGTGTACATTGGTTGTAACGTGGTTCGAGATGCATTTTTACGACGTTGCAATTCTAAAAATTAATAATAATATTATTATTAAAAGTGTTTAAATATTAAAATTTGCACATAAGTTAAAGCATATTATAAATCAGATAAATAAGCCAAATATAACAGTTGAGCGACCGTGCTAGAACCACGGAACTCGGGAATGCCTAACACCTTCTCCCGGGTTAACAGAATTCCTTATCCGGATTTTTGGTACGCAGAATGTAATATAGAGTCAATCTTTTCCTCGATTCGGGATTCAACCAGTGACTTGGGACACTATTAATCTCCCAAGTGGCGAATCTGAATTAAATAAATAAATCCCGTTTCGATTGTCCTTTAATTGAAAAAACTCCCTTGCGCCTTCGCGGGTGCCGGAAAAGGAGGTGTGACAGTATACACAACCACAATTGGTATTTTAAACGGACTTAAAGGATATTCTATGAAATATTTAGTTATTATTATTTTTTATATCTAGCCTACAGAATTATTATAAGGCCATATGTGATTTTAATGAACTTACGTGAACTAAAAATGATTAAAAGCTTGTAACCTATTAAGAAAAGGTTGAGCGAAGTTGCGCGAATGCATACTCCGAATTAACTTAGGATCATGGTCATGTTACGCGAATGTATACGCGACCACAATACTAGTATAAATCGAATCTAAAGCAAGCTATGAGTATTATATTTTTCTTACTTGGAGATTATTGCTAACAAAATCAATAGGCACGCCTACATCAAACAAAATGCAACATAAGAGATGTCTAAAGATAAAATGACTTTTATTTCCAAATACTATATTTTTCTTTATAAGTCACAACGAAACTGTTAAACAAAACATAAAGCAAATTACCTTATTAAATTAAATCCATCAAAAATTAATGCAATAGGTAACCTTGTAATGTATTTAAAATTTGAACAATAACATCCCTAGTTGAATACTACAATATCAACTAATTTATAATTATTTTTAACGTTTTCAGAATCACAAACATGAAAATTGTGAATGTTTTCAAAGCTTAATAGACATATTAATACATATGCTTCCTCCTCAATTCAACATTTTACAACCAACAACAATCTTCACAAAAATTGCATTTTAACAGTGTATAAGAATTAATACAAAACTTAATTGAGAGAGAATAAGCAACAGAACTTAAGAACATTTCAAACAACAAAACTTAAGAACAAATCATATCTCCTAACACACACATGAAAGTGACAAGAACAAGAAAATAGAGAAAGAATTGGACCTTTATTATTGCGTTTTCCTTAACGTTTACAATGAAAGAAGCCTCCGATACAATGAACCATTAATCGAGCTAATGACTTGAACCTCAAACCGGCAACTGAGCCTCGAACAGATAGCGACGACCTCGACGGCTCGATGACTGGAAACCTCTCACGTTCTCTCATTATTTCTGCTATATTTCCGGCCAGTCATGGTAGCAACAGATGTGAAAGGGTAGAGTGGTAGCTTTGTGTGTATGTGTATGCTTGCTGGTTTCAATGGCGGGTCGTCGGAGTTGCGAGATGAGGAAGAAGCAGTTGCTGGTTTGAGTCGTGCGTTTATGGCTGAAGCTGCGTCGATGAGAAAACGACGGCGTCCGTTTTGGGTTGCTGCGTTCTTATCCGAAGATAGGGTGCGAGGAAGAGGATAATTCAGGGGTGGTCATCCTTGGTGTTATACAGATGAAGGCTGCTTCAGCTTGGGTGAAGATGGTTGTTGATCGCCGGTATTATGAGGAGGGGCGGCGGCACTGCTTATGATGGAGTTCTTCGTCGTTGGGTTTCCGGGGAGTGGGGTGTGAAGAAGATAAGGACGCGAGGGGGTGGGGGTCTCCTGTGAAAGCTGCGCCCCTGTAATTTTTTCAACCAAAGCTGCGCTTAATCCCTTTTTGTGTATCAGCGTTGCCCTCCAGATTTTTGGGCATATGTATTTGGCGTCTTCCCCTCAGGTCTTAGGCATCTTTAGGTGTATTATGTAGGTGTAGGGTCTAGGGTTATATTTTGTGTTTTTTGCTCTTTAGTCCCTAGGACTTTTGTGTATTAGGTCCTTAGGGTCTTTTTATTTGTTTTTATTCCAAAAAAGAGTCTAGAAAGGTCCATAGACTACACAATGCCTTTCAAAATAAGATAAAAATACTACACAATGCCAAGTCTAATCCTAATTAATTAAAATAAACTATATTAAAACATGAAACTACTATATATATTTTTTGTATTTTCTAAATTATATAAAGATAAACTAAGGTACTATTTTGTATATTTTATAAATTTATTAAAGGTACATAAACTAAAATATTTTAGTAATTTTCATTTTTCTTGTAATAAGATAAAGTAAAAGCGTCAAAATTAATTGAAATAACGCTATTAGGCATAAATTAAATATTTACATGCTCAAATATGAAAAATCTTGGGGAGGGTCAAAAATCACATGTCTACAGGTTTGACATAGAAGCATCAAAGGCAATAGACACTCTCATTGCAACTGCCACTCGACTTGAGATGGATGAAACTAGATCTCCTGTGAACCAAACCATGTATAGAGGCATTATTGGGTCCCTCGTCTATCCCACTGCCAGTCAACCTGATATTTTCTTCAGCGTGGGCTGTGTGTGAGGTTTCAATCAAATCCCAAAGAATCTCACTTGAAGGCTGCCAAAAGAATACTGAGATATCTCAAGGGCACACAGGACCTGGTGCTATATTATCCATCAGGTGACAGTTTTAATCTTATTGGATATGCTGATGCAGACTATGCAAGTTATCTTGTGGACAAAAAAAACACTTCTGGAATGGTTCACTTCTTAGGTTCATGTCTTATCTCTTGGGGAACAAAGAAGCAGAATTCAGTGGCTCTTTCAACAGCTGAAGCTAAATATGTAGCTGCAGCATCCTACTGTGCTCAGCTTCTATGGATCAAGCGTCACCTGGAGGATTTTGGGGTACTCACTCAGACTGTCCCCCTTCTATGTTACAACACTAGTGCACTCAACATGGCCAAGAATCCAGTTCAACATAAAAGGACAAAACATATTGATATGAGGCATCATTTTTTGGGAGATAATGTGGAAAAAGGGTTGATATGTATGAAGTTCTGTAGCACAGAAGATCAAATTGCAGATATTTTCACCAAGGCACTAAGTAGGGAACAGTTTGAAAGAAACAAAGTAAAGCTGGGACTGTTGAAGCCAAATTAAGAACCTGATTCCTCTTTGGCCGGCTCTTATCCTTAAGAAATAACTAGCTCAAAGTATTTTCTAACCATGTCTAACTCACTTCAATACCGTTGCAGGTAAACACATATGATGAGCATAGAGGCTACAGATGCAGTGCATGGATGATAAAAGAGGACTGATTCTTTTCAAAATTTTTATCAAGAACCAGGTCCTTGTACCAAAGGTTAGTAGTTCTGTGCATCCTTTGAATACACGTCTTAAAAAGGGTACAAAATCTCACACCTCCTTTTTTACTGATACGCTCAAATTACACTTTTATAAATTGTGTAAGGCGGTCGATGTCAAATATAATAACCCAACAAGGTTGGGGTCGATCCTACAGGGAATAGGTGTGAAAAGGTTACTAGAATAGTGTATTGCCCGAGTAAAGTCGTAATTCTATCCGGTTAATAGTAACAGGAGTGCGGATTAATAGTGACAAGAGTATGAATTTAGTTTGTTTTGAAGTGATAACTAACTGGAATATTGAATAGGTAATTAATAAGATTAATGAAACCAAGGTTGTGTCCCCTTTAATGAAATGTAATGCTATCGGTGTTAATATGATATATTTCTAATGGTCGGTGCTTTTGATATGCAACTGATGTCTAAGCAACTACCCAATATTTCCCAATAGTTGGATAGTATTTCCTCTTTATAATTTTCCCAAATGTAAATGAGTTACAATTAATAATATTTAATATATGCCAAATAAAACCCACTTATCCCTAAGCAATTATATTAAACAAGGTTTAAATCCTTGAGTCTTTGATATTTACTTCTACTAAATTCTAACCCACTTTTCCAAGCAAAATAGAATTTAATGGCACTTGTTAATGTTTGCAACCACCAACAATAAATGAAGTATGAGAAATAAATAAATATCAACCAACCATTATATATATATTCAATGTTAAAAACCCATTAACATAACACCCATTTTGGGTCCACAACCCTAGTATTTAAAATTAGCCACTCATGCTACAATACAAAATCCAAAGAGTATTTAATGTCATAAAAGCTTAAAAAGTAGAGAATCTTCACCCAAAAGATTCCAAAAGTTAGGAATATTAATGTCTTGGAATGTAGTGCAAAGACTAGCGAAGATGAGCCCACAAATACATCAGAAAACTATTTATAGTGGGCTCAAAATCAGGACAGAAAGCGGACAAAAATGCCCTTTCAGGTCTGATATGTGACTGCCTTCGTGTCGTAGAGCACGTATGCGGTCCGCATCTTGATTTTCCTCACCGCAGAATGGAACCCTGGTTGACAGGTTTTAATCGCATTCTAGTTATTCGGATCGCATTGCAGAAATGTGATCACATTTTGCGTCGCATTTTCATCATTCAGTGACCTTCATGGTTGGTTTGCGGTTGACTCTGCGGCTCGCATGTTGGTTCTGCGGTCACATAGTGGACCGTATTCTTGACTTGAAATTTAGCCCAGAACTCTGTTTGTGTCTGTAATTTGGCGTCCACTCTGCGGCTCGCATGTCTGATCTACGATCTCATAGTAAGTCGCAGACCAGCTTTCTTGCTATATTTTGCTCTTTTCTTGTCTTTTTTTCTTCTATTTCCATGTTCTTGGATCCTCAGTCTTTATGCACTGTAGAAACAACAAAACTACATAAGTAACAGAGATAATTGCATTAAAACAAGCTAAAATCTAAGCAATTAGTATTGAAATGTGCTGAAATTCTCCGGCACATCAACACCCCCAACTTAAACTCTTGCTTGTCCTCAAGCAACTAAAACAGACTTAGCCTATTATATACTTTATTTACAAAACATGAAACGATAATGACTACGGGTGGTGTTCATTGCTAGTACTTCAAGCATGCATTTACAATTGTTTTACCCTTCTTGAACTGATAATATATGCATGGAAAACTAGTCAACTTGTGAACCCTGAGCCTCAGACATTGCGACAAAATGTTACCCTCAAGTGAGCGCAATTGCATTTGACTCAAAAGCCTAACTTTTGTTTAACTCCACAGTTCATGTACCCTCACTAGAAAGAAGGTCCCAAAATCACAATATTTACAAGGACAAAAAAAAAAGGACATTTTACAAATGCACTCACTCTCAGAAAGAATTTCAAGTGCTACAACATTTCATACCATAAGCTTGCCCTTGTTTTAATTCATCGCTTATTCAAGAGTGTTCGGTTGGAGGTCCCATAAGGACTTTTTTAGCTTGTAATGTAGGTTTAGGGTAGGGTTGGATGAACATTTGGGTACAAGTGACTTCACCCTCCTTGAACACTACTCACATTGTTTCATTCTTATGCTCTTTGCTTCTTTTCAAACCCCCATAGCTTCACTTTCATCTAGGTTCCAATATAGAACAACCTTACATACCTCTTCTAATTGTTATTCAAAGCTCCATACTTTATATACATCTACATGCTTTCTCTTTCTTTTTGTTTCTTTTTCTTTGTACACAAATCTTTTTCTTTTTTCTTTTCTTTTGGAGCTTGAATAATCTAAAACAAATACTTTTGAGGCATGCGGTCCTAACTCAACATACAACCTTACCAACCTCTACTATGACACCACCCCCAACTTAGGCTTTTAGCCTCATTCTCAATGTTCAATGAGGGAAGGGTTCAAGAGATGGGGTTATTTTACAAAAAAAGGGAAAGGTTTGTAATGAGTTGGCCAAAGAAAAGGCTTAAAGGCTCAAATTGGGTACTAGTGATATTATTTATGTACAGGTCGGCTTGAAAGGCTACAGAGGTTTAGCAATTAAGACAAAGAATGCCTAAGATCATCCCTCCATCCAAACATACTATCATTAGCATTGAATGACCAACCGGGCAAGTTCTGGGTGATAGAAGTACACACAAGAATTATATACACACAGGGAACTCACACTCACATGGCACATGAACTGTTTCACTCGCATAGTTTGACGCTTTCGAGTCAACATTTGGCACTCAACGCTTTCATCATAGGCACATGTTCACACAATTGATATATTTTTTTTTATAAATATGCGGAAGGGTATGTGCTATATACAAACACACATGCTTGATACTAGGTAATTACACCAAACCAGTCAATATGATTCATCCTACTATCCTGGTTCTACTATTAAACCCTTGGAAAAGAATCGGGGGAAGAAAAACCAAGGGGAATTGATTACTAATTGCTATTTATGGACACTACTATGAACACAAAGCACTTATGAACACTAAACAAACACTACTATTAACGTATACACATTTCATAACACAACTTATGTATCAAAGTCATATTAATATATATAGAACATAAAATACTCATAAGTACAAGAGTATGCGATTTCCAATATCACAAAAATATACAAACATCTACAATGCTACCCTCCACCCCCAACTAAAAAGCATGCATTGTCCCTAATGCATAAAAATAAAGAGATGAGTTTGAGGGGGGGCTCTCTGGGGCACACTAAGTGCTATGAGAGTCAGTAGCTAGCTGAGTGCTGGAGGGGTCACCCTCGGATGTGGCAGCTGGGACCAATGGCAGTACGGTCTGAGATGTGACCACCTCTGATGGAATAGTGCCCTCAGGCTGGCTCGTAGCAGGAATGGGTACTGGAGCTGGAGCTAGTGCTGGAGCTGGAGCTGGAGCTGGAGCTGGTGGTGGAGCCTGAGAGCTGCTGGACGCACCCACTGATGATGGGGTCGCTAAAGGAGCTGTAGGAGTAGCCATGTCTACTAGAGACCACCGGATCACTGTTTTCATATCTTCTTGTTCCATCTCTGCCACACCAGCCTCCTCAATAACAGTATCCTCGACAGAGGCATCCGCAATCTGCTTTCCTTTATCTTGAGGACCATCACCGCTGGAATACCCCAAACTTTCCTCATCCTCGCTCCCATCTTCATCCTCATCTTCTGATTTACCAGAACCTCCGGACTCCTCCCCAGAAGGGATCTCAATATGTGCTGGAGGAGGGGCACTCTCAGTCATTAGCGCAGAGAAATAAAGACCTAAGTCCGGAGGTACTGTACTTGTAGCCTGGTCACCGTCAGTGGGAAGGAGGGATGACAGATCAAACTCCAAGTTTTGCATCTTTTGGAGTTCACTCTTCATAGAAGCAACCTCCTCCTTGAGGCCAGACAATCCACTAACTTCCCTCCGCTCTATCTTCTCTATCTGCAACTCAAGTTGCTGCAACCGATCCTTATAAGTTGATTGTCGCTGTTGAAGGTCTGTCAGTAAGGCTTGCAGCAGAGTCAGGGCTTGTTTTATGAGAGTCGGCAAAGTCTTCAAAAGCTGGTCTACCTTGGCATTGGCGTGCTGAGCAAATAGACCAAGCTTTGAGACAGCAGGAATGGCCGTAGCGGGCTGAACAGTGGTGGATTTAGGAGCAGGCTCGGAGGTGGAAGATGCTGCCACAGTAACTTGAGGGGTTACAATGGGCTGGGAACAGGGAGGCTCTTCTGTAGGCTGTTCCTGAACTGGAATGACCGGTGGGATAACATCATCACTAAGTCTAGTGGTATCAATGACCTGTGTTTCCTTCCCGGTTTTGTCTTTGCGCTCATCTACAAGAACTTTCTTGGCTTTGCACAGGGTTGTTATTAAAGAAGGGAACGGGAGTGAAGTAGCAGATTGTGTTGCCCGAATCCCTATCTCTTGGAATATCACAGCTCCAACATCTATTTTGACACCACTCATGATGCAGGCAATGAGAAGCGCCTTCTCAATAGGTATTTCAGTTTTGTTTTGAGTCGGTATCAATCTAGAGGTGAGGGAACTGAGCCAGAAACGACCCTCTCTTGAAAACCTTTCCTTGTAAATCTTCTGCCCAGGGTTGATCCAGGCAGGGGTCCCCTTTGCGATCACTGAGGCAATCCACCCTCGCTCACTTACTTTCTTCGCCAATTTTTCGTCATACTCTGCTATGCCTGGACTCCAGTCTGGGACATATACTTTGTTTATGGCACCTATGTGGAAGAAAACCGTTTGCCCTCGAACAAGCACTTCATTAGTGAACACTCTATTGCATTTGTGGTATTTGGTCCTCGAGGCCCGATACGAAGCATAAAACTCGCGAACAAGAGATTCGTTGTATTCAGCAGGTGGATCTGTGAAAGACTCCCATTTTCTCTTCTTGATGTTCTCTAAGATGTGGGGATACTTTTCTTTCAATTCATTCAAGCTCAGTTGCTTCTCGGGCAGGAGTTTGTGCTTGATGAGCCCTTCTTTATACCTTTCCCTGGACCCCTTTACTCCCCAACGGAGGTGGAAGTCATTTCCGTGCTTCCTCCTTGCTTCAACCCATAGGTCAACCTCGGGTAAGGGCACCTCCTTATCAGACTAGGAGGGGCGTGGTTATTCAGACTCCGTCCTTGGTCGCTTTGATTTTTGCTTGGGCTGACTGGAGGATGGCCTTGTTAAGGCATGCTTTTGTCTAGGAGCCATATCTGCACAAGAATGAAATGTGAGTGACAGCAGAAGCAAAGTGGAAGAAATCACAGAAGAATTAAAAGAAAAAGCTCAAAATGCGGTGCGCTCTGCGGTCGCAAAACCAAAATGCGGACCGCAGAGGCATCGCAGAACTGAAGGCATCAAAGTGTGTTCAATCTGTGGTGGATTATGCGGTCGCATAACCACTATGCGGACCGCATAACCATCGCAGACTGGACTTCCCCAAAACATGTATCACAAAATGCGATCGCATATCTCACCGCAAAGTAGAGAATGCGATCGCAGAATGGCCGCAAAATGCAAGGCTCAACAATTGGGACTTCTATTCAAGTCTGCGGTAGGTTGGCGGACCACATGTCAACTCTGCGACCGCAGACCCACCGCATTTTACCATCCCCAACAGCAAGGCTGGGGTTCAATTGTGCGGTCAAAATGCGGACCGCATTGCAATTATGTGACCGCATAATGGCCGCATTTCACCATCGTCCTCAGAGCACCTAGGGTTTGTTTCTGCGGCCGAAATGCGGACCGCATTTTCAACATGCGGACCGCAGATGTCGTCTTCTACACATTACCCTAGCTTACAACAATGGTGATCCTATTTTAGCTCTACCCCTTACCCCCAAATTATGCTCAACCCAAAGCGACCGACATCACAGGGAAACAACTACACAAACATCTACACAATTTTGCACATTAATAAACCAACGAAAAACTCAGAAACAACAATGCAACACAAAAAAAAAATGAGGGAGAAACGGTTGCATACCAGTGAAGTTTTGATGGGTGGGACATTGAGTGTGAAAATTTTGAGTCCTTTGTTTGAGTCTCGATGATTGTTCGTGTTCTCCCCCTCTTTTCTATGTTTGTTATCTTTTTTATTTTCGTTTTGTATTTTTTTGTTTTTTTGTTTCAAGTGAGTGAGAGACGAGAGAGAATGCGACTTACGTTGTCCATTCTGCGGAGGAAGGGGACACCGCATAACACATAATGCGACCGCATATATGTTATGCGGTGAAGTTAAAGAGCAAACTGAGAGGAGGCAAATGCGGTGCACAATGCAGTCGCGTAAGTGCAATGCGATCCGCAGAGTGCACCAACTCATCGCAATTTTACCCTCAATTTTCACCAAACCTTCTTCTTGTGTTTGCGATCAAGACGCGGTCCGCATAGTGATAATGAGACCGCATCTGTGCAACAGACTTCACATGGTGGTTTTTCTTCCCTTTCTTATGCATCCCTACCAAGTGTTGTGATCTCTTGAACCCCCTGCACTCTAACACACACTTTAAAGTGCTCAAATAAATCTATCTAACAAAGATTGAAAATTCAAAGAACAAAAGAGTGTTACCACACATAGGTTGCCTCCCATAGAGCGCTTGATTTAACGTCGCGGCACGGCGAAGTTGATGTTCCTTTGATTTCACTCAATGGTCGGGCATGGACCATCTTTGAGAGCCAGCTGCTCCACCAAATGTTTTTCTCCATCAGTGCCCAAGTAATGCTTGATGCGTTGGCCATTTACCTTGAATGTCCAGGATCCATCTGTTGCTTCTAATTCCACCGCTCCATAAGGAGATACATTTACCACCTTGAATGGGCCGAACCATTTTGATTTAAGCTTGCCCAGAGACAATTTGAGCCTCAAATTAAAGAGCAAGACCAAATCACCCGCCTTGAACTCTCTTTTCAAGATCTTCTTGTCATGGACAAACTTCATCCGTTCTTTGTAAACAGCTGCACTTTCATAAGCATGGAACCGGAATTCCTCCATTTCATTGAGTTGTGTTAACGTCAAATTTGCAGCTTTAGCCCAGTGTAAGTTCAGCCTTTTCAATGCCTGCATCGTTTTGTGTTCCAACTCCACGGGTATATGACATGCTTTACCAAAGACTAATTAATAAGGAGAAGTACCAATAGGAGTCTTGTATGTCGTACGGTATGCCCATAATGCATCATCTATCTTCCTTGACCAGTCGGTCCTATTAGCGTTAACAGTTTTTGCTAGAATGTTCTTAATCTCTCGATTGGAAACCTCAACTTGACCAGTAGATTTAGTGATGATAAGGTGTGGCCACCTTTTGCTTTACGCCATACTTTTCTAGCAGCCCCGTGAAAGCCTTATTACAAAAATGAGATCCACCATCACTAAGAATGGCTCTAGGTGTGCCAAACCGAGTGAATAAGTTTTTCTTGAAGAATCCGGTCACACTTCTTGCCTCATTGTTAGGCAAAGCAATTGCCTCAACCCATTTGGACACATAGTCCACAGCTACCAAGATATATTTCATCCCATAAGAGCTCACAAATGGACCCATAAACTCGATGGCCCACACATTGAAGATTTCTATCTCCATCACAAAGTTCGTAGGCATTTCATGCCTCTTGGAAATTGATCCTTGCCTTTGACATTGGTCACAAGCCTTGACCATTTGATTGGCATCATGGTAGATTGTCGGCCAATAGTAACCACATTCAAGTACCTTGGCTGCCGTTTGATTTCCCCCATGATGACCTCCAACCAGCGAGTCATGGCACGCTTTTAAAATAGGCATAACTTCTTCTTCGGGAACACATCTTCGGATGATGTTTTCGGCACAAACACGGAACAAGTAGGGCTCTTCCCAATAATATTGCCGACAATCTCTCAAGAACTTCTTCTTTTGATAAGACTCCACCCCCTCCGGGATAACATCACTCACCAAATAGTTAGCAATGTCGGCATACCATGGAGAAAAAGTGCTAGATAGTGCCAAGATGTGTTCGTCTGGGAATGCATCATTGATTTCAAGATTTCCTTTTGTCTCCTTGCTTCCTTAAGCCTTGATAAGTCATCAGCCACTTGATTTTGAGTTCCCTTGCGATCCTTGACCTCGAAGTCAAACTCTTGCAACAATAAAACCCATCGAATCAACCGCTGCTTTGCATCCTTCTTTGCCATAAGATAGCGAAGAGCAGCATGATCCGTGTACACTACCACCTTGGATCCCAACAAATAGGCCTAGAACTTCTCAAAGGCATAGACAATAGCAAGAAGCTCTTGTTCAGTCACCGTGTAATTCATTTGCGCCCCATTGAGTGTCTTGCTTGCATAATATACCTGGTGGAGAACCTTGTTGTGATGTTGACCAAGCATTGCTCCAATAGCTACACCACTAGCGTCACACATGAGATCGAAAGGAAGAGACTAATCGGGTGTGACAATAATAGGTGCCGTGGTGAGCCTTAGCTTCAATTCCTCAAAAGCTTTGAGGCATTTTTCATCAAGCGCAAATTTGGCGTCTTTCTCAAGGAGCTTGCACATAGGATTTGCAATTTTGGAAAAATCCTTGATGAACCGCCTATAAAATCCGGCATGCCCTAAGAAGCTTCGGACACCTTTTACGGAAGTGGGTGGAGGAAGCTTGGAAATAATCTCGATCTTAGCCCGGTCAACCTCAATGCCATGCTTTGAAATTTTATGCCCCAATACGATGCCTTGCTCCACCATGAAGTGGCATTTCTCCCAATTTAGCACGAGGTTGGTTTCCTCACATCTCTTAAGCACTTGTCTAAGATTATTAAGACAATGCTCAAAAGAGTCACCTACTACCAAGAAGTCATCCATGAAGACCTCTAGAAAGTCCTCCACCATGTCGTAGAAAATGGACATCATGCACCTTTGAAAAGTAGCCGGAGCATTGCACAAACCGAATGGCATCCGACTAAAGGCAAAAGTTCCATAGGGACAAGTGAATGTTGTTTTCTCTTGGTCCTCCAATGCGATGTTGATTTGGTTGTAGCCGGAATACCCGTCAAGGAAACAATAGAATGACCTTACCACTAGCCGATCAAGAATTTGATCAATAAAAGGCATAGGGAAATGTTCTTTGCATGTTGCACTATTGAGCTTCCAGTAATCCATGCACACTCTCAAACTGGTCACCGTTCTTGTTGGGATGAGCTCATTTTTATCATTTTCAATTATGTTCATGCCTCCCTTTTTTGGTACACATTGCACCGGGCTCACCCAAGAACTATTGGCAATAGGGTATACCACCCCGGCATCCAACCACTTGATGATTTCTTTCTTTACTACCTCTTGCATTAACGGGTTTAACCGTCGTTGATGCTCAACACTTGGCTTCCTGTCACTCTCCAATTGGATCTTGTGTTCACAAATTCCTACGGGAATCCCTCGGATGTCCGCAATTGTCCATCCAATAGCTTGCCTATGATCCTTCAAGACTTCCAACCATTGCTCTACCTGCACATCATTCAACAAAGATGAAACAATTACGGGTAAAGTATCATTAGAGCCAAGAAATTTATACCTTAGGTGAGGGGGGAGTGGCTTGAGATCTAGTTGTTGTGGCTCAATGATTGATGGCTTGGCGGGAGGTGTGGCCCTATTTTCCAAGTCAAGAGAAAGCTTTGCCGGAGTATAGGTGTAGGATCCAAGACCCTCCAGTGCATTTACCGACTCCATGTACCCATCCATGTCCTCACCATCAAAGTTGACCAAAATAGCCGCCAATGCCTCACTAAGGCATTGTTCTTCCATTTTCATTTCGACGGCACTTTCTACCTCATCAACAACATCTATCACTAAAATGCTCACATACTCATGGGGTAGCTTCATACCCTTGCTCGCTCGAAATGTGACTTCTTCATCATTCACCCAGAATTTAATTTCATTCCGCTCCGAATCCATGAGTGCCCTTCCCGTGGCTAGGAATGGTCTCCCCAAAATGATAGGGATTTATTTTATCAACCGTACAATCAAAAATTACAAATTCGGCGGGCAAATGAAACTTCCCCACTTTTACAAGTACATCATCAACAATTCCTACCGGGCGTTTGATTGACCGATCGGCCATTTACAATCTCATACTAGTGGGCCTTGGCATCCCCAACCCCTATTGCTTATATATGGCAAGAGGCATTAAGTTTATGCTAGCCCCATTATCACATAAATCTCTTGCAAAGTCACGGGCCCGGATGGTGCAAGGAATGGTCAAAGCTCCCGGGTCTTCTTTCTTTTGGACGTTGGTTGTGGCAATAATGGAGCTAACCCAGTGAGATATGTTTACTACCTCATTCTTTGTGGTCTTCTTTTTGGTGATCAAATCTTTTAAATATTTAGCAAACCCCCGCATCTCTTGAAAGGCTTCCACAAAAGGAATATTCACCGTTAATTGCTTGAGGATGTCATAGAACTTCTCAAGTTTGCTATCATCAATCTTTCTTGCGAGCCTTTGAGGAAATGGGGGAGGAGGTCTAGGAATAGGTGGAAGAGCTTTTGGTGCCTCTTTCACTTTTTCCTTTACCTCTTCCCGGTTCCCTTTTTGCACTTGCAACTCTTCCGGACTCTTTTCAACCTCGACAACACTTGGCTCTTCAACCTCAACACTTTGTTCAGACTCTTCTTCTTCAATCGATTGTTCACCATCTCCGTGTAGCACTTTCCCACTCCTAGTAGTGATTTCCATGATGTGAGAAGTTGGACCACTCCTACTACCTCTTGGATTTGCAATCGTGTCACTAGGGAGTGTTCTTTTTTGTTTTGGATTTTGCTCTTTGGAGAGGTCTCTCATTTGCATCTCCAATTTTTGGATGGAGGCGGTATAAGATCCAACAACCTCGGTCATGTTCCTCATGGAAGCATCAGATTTTTCTTGATTTTGCAACACCCACTCAAGCATAGCTTCCAACTTCGATTCACTAGAAGACCCTTGGTTCAAATATTAACCCTTTGGAGGAACATAGGGGTTTGAACTCCGGTTAGAAAAGTTGTTGTTGTTGTTCCAATTCCCTTGGTTTGAGCCGCCTTGGTCATGTCTCCATTGTTGGTTGCCTTGCCCTTGTGGGTTTGGCCTCCATTGACTTTGTTTCCCTTGACCTTGATAATGTTGTCTTTGATACCCTCCTCGAGGGTTGTTGATATAGTTAGCTTCTTCAAACTCTTCATTGGAGATGGGTTGCACATCCTCGACTACATTCACCTTTTTTGTTTGATTTTTCATGAACATTTTTGTCAACACATTTACATTTGTGGCCAACCCTGCAAATTATTTGGTCCGTCTCTTGATTCTCCTTGATCAAGTTGGTCAAGGAAGGAGAACCATATGCAACTCCGCCCGAAGTATCCTTAGAAATCCATGCTTGATTGTGTTTTGCCATCTTGTCAAGTATTTGTGTAACTCTTGCAACAGACTTGTCCATAAACGATCCGTCCGCCACATTCTTCTCTATAGCTTGGTTCATAGGATCCAAACCCATGTAGAATTTCTCTAGAAAGATGGCATCTGGGAAACCAAGATTTGGAGACCTCACAAAATATAATTTGAATCAATCCCATGCCTCATGTAAGTGTTCCCCTTGTTGTTGATTGAAGAAGAAAATCTTATCTCGAAGCTCAGATTTCTTGCTCTGTGGGAACCATTTTGCTAGAAATGCCCGGACAAGTTCAGGCCAAGACCGAATGGAATTTGGTGGCAAGTTTTGAAGCCACCTACTTGCGCTCCAACTAGTGAGTACTTGAAGACCCTCAACCTTGGGGCATCATCTGAGACATTATTTTGCTTATGCATAGAACATACTCCCAAGAAGTTCTTAAGATGTTGTGTTGGATCATCATCAGTAGAATTTCTGAAAAACCCCTCCGCTTTAAGCATTAGGATTAGACCATGATCCACTTTGAAAGTTGAGGCACCAACAGTCGGAGGTACAATAGCATTTGTATCATCAATGTACTCATCTATGTCTGCAAAAGGATTTTCTTCCCTTTCTTCCTCGTAGTCAGACATGTTTTCCTATCACTACCAAGCAAAACAAGCAAAGTGTGATGAAATAGAATCAGACATAAAGTAAATCACACACTAATTAGTAATTTCAAAACCGTATTCCCCGGCAACGGCGCCAAAATTTGATACGCTCAAATTACACTTTTATAAATTGTGTAACGTAGTCTATGTCAAATATAATAACCCAACAAGGTTGGGGTCGAATCTGTCACGACCCTAGTTCACCAATTGTGGAAACACGTCATGACGGCACCTAGTCTTCACGACTAGGTAAGCCTAACACAAATTGCGGAGGTAACAACATGTATGAAATTACAATCAAAACTAGATAACAAGAGTAATGTATACTGTTGTCGCCTGGCACATACATTTTAACACTTTGAAATTCTGAAACTATCCCAAGGACCCGGAAACCCAGGGGCAACACAGGCTAAGAGTAATACATAACACTGTTCTAATCATCCGGAAAGTCTATAACAAGGAAGAAAGGAATAGAATCTAACTATCTAAAGGGGTAGAGTGAGAGGAAGACTCTCCGGTCTGCGGACGCGGAAGATATACCTCAAGTCTCCGAAATGCTCCCTACAACTACTGGAAATACGCCTGCGTAGAGGTACCTGGAGCTGCACATGAAAAACATGCGCAGAAGAGGCGTGAGTACACCACAGCGGTACTCAGTAAGTGCCAAGCCTAACCTCGGTTGGGTAGTGACGAGGAAAGGTCAGGGCCCTACTAAGATAAACAAAATAAATAATAAGATATCGAAAACAGTCTAAATAAGTCTACATTAGAAATCTAAGCCTGATAAATACAGGAGAAACAGTAATAGAAGTAACGGTAATAATACAAGGAAAATACTGCGCTCAACTAGGAATAAAAGCTGGGGATATCTTAGTATTCCGAGGATCTCTTGGTATCCTCATCATATGCACCGGGGATCTCTTGGTATCCTCATCATTTACACCAAGGATCTCTTAGTATCCCGGGGATCTCTTGGTATCCTCAATAAGTGAGTCCGGGATCTCTTGGTATCCCTATACATACATATATATATATATATATATATATATATATATATATATAT
>MU666585.1:0-19303 GCA_026770625.1 Nicotiana glauca
CCGGCGAACCATGTTTCCAGATTTGAGATGATAGGTGGTTTTTGGTTGGAGTCATGGTGATGGGGTGAAAGAAGATGAGAAAAGGGTTCAGGGGTGTGAAGGTTGGTCGGAGAAGACGACTGGAGTTTAACCAACGGTAGGGTTCCAATGATCTCAGGCAGAGAGAAGAAGGAAGATAGGGGCGGCTAGGGTTATGAGGTTAAGGGTATAATGTGTATAATGTGAGGATGTATCGGTGGAATATAGATATATGTTAAAAATGTAATGACGTCTCTCAGCCGTTGGATCAAACTGGATGAAGGGCCAAGATTCATTGACATCATACGACGTCATTTTATTCAATTAGATTTCTCAATTTTATCCGTTAGATTAACCAAATGAACGGTCCTGATTGTTTAAGACTAACAACGTCATTTTATTTGTTATGCAACTGATATTCCTGGGCCGTTTGATCAACTGATCAACGGTCTAGATTTATTCTTTTAAAACGGCATCGTTTGATTCTTTATATAGACGGACCAGTCCTTATCTTTGGGCCTGGTCTATGTATTGTATATTTTGGGCCACGTATTTGTCATTCGGCCCAAACACTTTGTATCTTGTATTTACTTTGTGTCATACCTTATATCTTCTTGTATTTTTGTATTATAATTTTATTTATTTTCTTTTTCTGTATTTTTTGTATTACTCCTGTATTTATTATTCCTCACATTTTTTCTGTATTTTAATTTTTCTAATTTTTTAGAATTAAAAAGTAATTTCCCTATTTTTGGTATTTTCTAATTAACGCAAAATATATTTTGTTTTAATTTTCTTTTAAAAACAAACATTGGTATTTCCTTCATAATTATCAACAAGTTGCCACACAAAAATCATTTTGCATATATTTTGGAATAATTTACTTCGGGCAAAAATCACGTGCTCACAGGGGCTGCAATAGGATAAAATTCCTCTACGAACCTACGGTAATAACTTGCTAGCCCCAAGAAACTTCGAATCTCAGCCACTGAAGCTGGCCGAGGCCGATTCTTGACTGCCTCAATCTTTTTTGAGTTCACCTGAATACCATCTGCTAATACAATATGATCAGAAATGCAACCGAACTCAACCAGAACTCGCACTTCAAAAATTTAGCATATAAATGTTTGTCCTTCAGAGTCTGGAGAACCACTATGAGGTGCTGCTCGTCTATAAAGACTATCACGAACAAGTCTAGATATGGCCTGAACACTCGGTTCCTCAACTCCATTAATGCTGCTGGGGCATTGGTCAACCCAAATGACATGACTAAAAACTCGTAGTGCCTATACCGGGTACGGAATGCTGTCTTAGGGAAATCAGATGCCCTAATCCTCAGTTGATGGTAGCCATATCTCAAGTCTTTCTTTGAGAACACCTTTGCGCCCTGAAGCTTGTCAAACAATCATCAATCCTCGGTAGTGGATACTTTTTCTTAACCGTCACTTTGTTCAATTTTTGGTAATCAATACACATCTGCATCGAACCATCTTTCTTCTTCACAAATAACACCGGCACACCACAAGGAGAAATACTAGGCCTGATAAAACCCATCTCTAGTAAATCCTACAACTGGTCCTTTAACTCCTTCAACTCTGGCGGGGCCATTCGATACATCAGAATAGAAATGGGCTGCGTGTCTGGAGCCAGATCAATAAAGAAATCAATATCTCTGTCGGGCGGCATACCCGACATGTCTGAAGGAAAAACCTTGCGGAACTCCCGAACAATTGGAATAGAGTCAATAGAAGGAACCTCTGCGCTAGAGTCGCGAACATACACCAGATAAGCTAAACACCCCTTCTCGACCATGCGTCGAGCCTTAACATATGAAATAACACTGCGGGTGGCATGACCTGGGGTCCGTTTCCACTCTAGTCAGGGAAATTTATGGCAAAGCCAAGGTCACGGTCTTGGCGTGACAAATCCAAGAAAGCATGATACGGGGACAACCAATCCATCCCTAATATGACGTCGAAATCCACCATATCTATAAGCAATAAATCAGCACGGGTCTCAAGACCCTCAAACACAACCACACAGGAATGATGTACCCGGTCGACTACTATGGAGTCACCCACCGGTGTTGATACATAAAGAGGAATGTCCAAATCATAACTAGACATAGCCAGTCATGGTGCAAAATAGGAAGACACATATGAATATGTAGACCCAGGGTCAAATAGCACTGATGCATCTCTATCACAAACCAGAATAATACATGTAATAGCAGCATCTGATGCCTCCGCCTCCAGCCGGCTGGCAAAGCATAAAACCGAGGCTCAGCCCCACCTCCCTGAACCATGTCCCTGGGATGATCGGCTACCTGCTGACCCCTACATATGGCGGTAAGGCCTCCATCTCTACGGTCTTGACCTCCACCTCTATGATCCCTACCCCTGCCCCTGGCTGGCTGGGTAGGCTGTGGGTCAACTGGTGCCTGAATCATGGGGCGAGGACCCTGCTGCTGTGACTGTGTACCCCTCAATCTTGGGCAAGCTCTCCTGATGTGACCATACTCACCACACTCATAACATCCCCCTGTACGATGAGATTGGCCCTGATGGCCCGAATGACCTCCACGAACACTCTGAAGAGGCTGTGCACTGATAGGCTGCTAATCAGAATACTGTCCATAAAAACCACGATCACCTGAGACACCCTGTGAAGCCTGGAGGGCTGATTGAAAACGCCTGGAAGACTGGCCCCTATCATAAGAATCCATGCCTCCAGATGAGGCACCAACAAATCGACCTGAGTGACGGGGCCTCTTGTCTGCCCTATGACCACCCCCCTGTGGCAGAACCATCTCGATCCTCCGTGCCATATTGGCCGCCTCCTGAAAAGTAATGTCACTACCCGCCTCTCTGGCCATCTGAAGATGAATAGGCTGGATCAAACCATCAATAATCCTCCTCACCCTCTCCTTATCAGTGGGGAGTATGAAGAGGGCATGGCGAGCTATATCGATAAACCGGGTCTCATACGGGGTGACCGTCATAGAACCCTACTGGAGGCGCTCAAACTGCCTCTGATAAGCATCCATCTGAGTAACGGGAAGAAACTTCTCTAGGAACAACTCCGAGCACTGATCCCAAGTCAAAGGCGGTGACCCTACTGGTCTGGATGAACAGTAATCCCACCACCACGCCTTGGCAGATCCAGATAAACGAAAAGCCGCAAAATCTCCATTGGACTCCACAATGCCCATGTTCCGAAGAACCTCGTGGCAGCTATATAGGAAATCCTGGGGGTCCTCAGAAGAAGCTCCGCTGAATGAAGCAGTGAAGAGCTTGGTAAATCTATCCAACCTCCATAAAGCATCTGCAGTCATAGCCGCTCCATCACCGGTCTGTGCAACTACCCCCGACTGAACTGCCGCAGCTTTATAAACTAGTGGAACCTGAGTCTGGGGAGCTACCTTCTCCCGATACGTGCAGCAGGAGTCTGGGCTCCTCCTCTAGCCTGGGAAGTAGCGGGTGCTGTAGGAAGCAATCCTGCTCGGGTGACACTCTCCATGAGGCCAACCAACCGGACCAAGGCGTCCTGAAGAACTGGGGTAGCAATACCCCTCTAGGACCTGAGCTGGGCCAACCAGAACTGTTTGGGCTGGGGCCGGAACCTCTTCGTCAAGGCCAACCTGAGGGTCTGCCACTGGTGTTGTTGCTGGTGGTTGGGCCTTGCCCCTACCTCGGCCCCTAGCATGGCCACGTCCTCTGCCCCTAGCGGGAGCTTCCTGGGGCTCGGACTGCTGATCGGTGGATGAGGAAGTGTGTTTTCTCCCCATCTACGAAAGAACATAGTAGAAATACAATCAGCATTTGAGAAACCAAATCGCAAGATAAGAAAGAATAAATGAGAGATTTCTCCTAACTCAATAGACTCTGGGGAACAAGTACAGACGTCTCCGTACCTACCCCTCAGACTATACTAAGTTTGTCCTTGAGTTGTGAGACCTATGTAACCAAGTGCTCAGATACCAACTTGTCACGACCTAGATTTCCTACCATTTGGATCGTGATGGCGCCTAGTCGTGGTAGCTAGGCAAGCCAACTTATTTACCTTTTCATGATTAAACAATTATCTTAACGGTCTATAGCATCAATATAAAACATTAATTCTAATAAGAACAATACCAAAAGTCTGTTTGATAAAATACGAATCAAAATACGGAACAGTTAAATATATCCTCTACACAAGATTTGGTGTCACATTACTCACGAACTTCTAAGAATAAACTGAATACAAAGGTCTGAAAGAAATATAACAGTTGTCTGTCTCGAAACAATGAGGCAACAGTCAAATAAGAAAAACATAAAGAAGAGACGCCTGCCCTGCGGATGCCTGCAAGGCTACCTAGGTCTAGTGATAATGAAATCCTGCTCCCGTACTGTTGTTGCTGATGCTCCTCAAAACCCGGACCTGTGCAAAAATGCACAGAAGTGTAGCATCAACACAACTGACCCCATGTGCTGGTAAGTGTCTAGCCTAACCGTGGCGAAGTAGTGACGAGGCTAGACTGGACACCACATAGACCTGTGCAGTTATAAATATACAACGGACCATCGAATACAAGACAATTAACAACATGAGAGGGGGAGACATGCTATGGGGAGATACAATCTCAACAGTAATCCCAAATAACAAACTAGAACAACTTAGATTAACAACGAACAAGGAAACAATTCTCAATACAAACACACGGTATCAATAACTGTTGCGGCATGCAATCCGCTCCACAAATATCACTGTTGCGGCGTGCAACCCGCTCCACAAATATCACTGTTGCGGCGTGCAACCCGACCTATAAATATCACTGTTGCGGCATGCAACCCGACCCATACCGTTTATCAGGTATCACTATTGCGGCACGCAACCCGACCCTCATATATCATTGTTGCGGCGTGCAACCCGATCCTAAATATCATTGTTGCGGCACGTAACCTCCTTCTCAATATCATTTAACAGTCTGGCTCCCCAAACAACAGTCACAATTAAGGGACATAACAATAAGCAAACATTTGACGAAAATCCTAGCAAGGGAAAATAATCTAACAAGTTCAACCAAACGTCCCAGCAAGGGAATAATCAACAACGCTTTCTTACCCTTACTTTTCTTATCTTATAATTAACTCTACCATGTTTGAGCCAACGCTCCAATTAATGAAGTCAATTCGTACGCCTTCAACATTTGTATCACAGTTCGAGCCAATGCTCCCAAGAATCAATTAATAATTTTACCGTTCACATGTTATTCACAACAAATTGAATTTCTCCAATAAACACGGAGTTCACAACCATGTCATGGTAATCATATTATAAGGACTCACTGTCATGCTAGCCACCGATGTATAAATACTCGTCACCATGCCTATACATCGTACTCGATCACATAGCAATTAGAAACAAGACTCAACTCCTATTCCCTCAAGCTAGGGTTAAACCAAACACTTACATCAAAGCCTTGAAATCCACTTAATCCTCAACTATTGCTTTGTCTCGCGATTCCACCTCCAATTCGCTCGAATCTAATCACAAATTGTTCAATTACTTTAATAAACACTATATGAATCAATTTGAATGCATAAAAATGATTTCCCCAAGTTTTTCCCAAAAATTCCAAAAATGCCCCAGGGCCCACGTGGTCAAAACCCGAGGTTCGGACCAAAACCCGATTATCTATTCCCCACGAACTTAAATATGTAATTTATTTTGAAATCGGACCTCAAATCGAGGTCCAACTCCCCAATTAATAGAAAACCTAGGTTCTACCCAAAAATCCCAATTTCACCTATGAAAACCCTTGACTTCAAGTGGAAAACATGTTTAATGATATTAAAAATTGAAAGAATCGAGTAAAAATCAACTTACAAGTATTTTGGGATGAAGTTTGCTCTTGAAAAATCGCCTGTGGGGTTTGGATTTTGAAAGAATGGTGAAAAGTGATGAAATTTCGACTAAGCATAAAAATTGCTGGGTTGCAAATATGGCAATTGCGAACTTAGGTTCGCATTTGCGAAAAATGCAGTTTTGGGAAATGCAACAATTTAGTTCGCAATTGCGAACTTAGGTCTGGGGGGCAGGGTTGATTTTGCGAACTTTTGATCGCTTTTGCAATCCGGAAAAATCTCGCATTTGCGACCCCAGTCCATTTTCCCCCTCTTCGCATTTGCGAAGGAGTGATCACATTTGCGATCCGGCCCTGGTTCCACTTCTTCGCATTTGCGATGGTGCATTCGCATTTGCGAGAAAATTTTCGCAAATGCGAAGATACCAGAACTGGAAAAAACCAGGTTTTTAAAAATGAGAAAATGCAATCCGATGCCTATCCAAAACTCACCCGAGCCCTCGGGGCTCCAAACCAACGTGCACACAACCTCAAAAACACCATACAGACTTGCTCGCGCGATCAAATCGCCAAAATAACATTATTTACATAGAATCAAGCCTCAAAAGTCATGATTTTTCTTCTAAACTTCATAAACTTTAAAACTTGGAACTTATAGTCCGAAACACATCAAACGACGTCCGGTTTCGACCAAACTTTGCAAAAAGCACTGAAACAATATATAAGACTTGTATCGGGCATCGGAACTAAAATACGATCCCGATACCATAGTTCTTTAATCAATTTTCATCTCCATTTTCCTTAATAATTTCAGAAAAAATAATTTCACGGAAAAATTCATATCTTGGGCTCTAGACCTCCGAATTCGACTCCGGGCACATGCCCGAGTCCCATAATTTTTTATGGACCTTCCGGGACGGTCCAATCTCGGGTCTGGGTTCGTTTACCAAAAATGTTGAACAAAGTCAACCATAATCATATTAATATCAAAATTCTTCAAATTTTTTACAGAATACACATATTTCAATATAAAAGTTTTCCGGCTATGTGCCCGGACTGTGCATGCAAATCGAGGCAAGTAAAAATAAGGTTTTAAGGCCTCGGAAGTACAGAACGAGTGAGGAAACAGGTGATGACCCAGGGTCATTACAAAAAGTTAGGGTTTAGTAGTATGCTTTAGGGTTCTTGTCATGGTCTTATACTGCCCTTTTGCATCAAAGTGCTTGAGCTTGACTGTTTGGACGAATGTGGCTATTACACACGCAGGGGACTTTGTTTTGACTCCTCCAAGAATGTTTACAAGGCTGTGTTGATTATGCACTATCAGTCCCCAGATTTTGATGGTTAATTTGTTATAGTTTCTAAGACAAAAGATGGAGGACAGTCAAATCCCTTATAACATCCACTGAGTCCGTGATGGGATTACACTACATGGACGACTTCACTACAGGGTACGGGTTAAAAGAAAGACGAGAGTATGTAGGATAGTTTTGGTCCTTGTAAAGAAATAATTTATTTTGATCCTATCTCTAAAAAATTCCACATGTTTCCCTTCCCCAAGCCTAACACTGATCAAGGAGAGAATGCTATAGTTGGTTTATGAGTTTTAAATGAATTTTTAACTATGGATTGCTTGAAAGCTGATAAAGGGGGTGTTGAGATATTGGTCATGAAGGAATATGGATTAAAGGAATCACGGACATCATTATTTTTCATAAGGAGTTTAGAAATAAATTCTTCTTATGAATTTGTAATGCCCTTTTTTCGTGACAGGAGATGGAGAACTAGTTTTGGAGATATATGATCTTGAAGAAAAATTTGTTGTTACAATCCGAAAAATGATTTTACGCAAAACATTCATATTCACGGAGTGAAAGTATCTATATGTCATACCATTAATTATACGGAAAGCTTGATTTCTCGCCAAAGAAGTACTATTGGAGTAGAAAGCGCCACAAAAAGTTTGGATAGATATAGTTAAAAAAATTATTTAATTTTTTTTTTAATTGCATAATTGATGAATTTTAGTTCTGTTTCATATTCCTTTGTTCTAACCATAAAAAAGAAAATATCAGACTAGTTTTTTCAATATTGATAGCATGAATTGTATAGACTTTTTAAAGTGAAATGTAACAAAAATAAAGTAATGGAAGGAGAAAGGATAAAGACCTTCATCGCGCACAGACAGACCATCTTTAGCGAAGTCCCTCCTTCCCAACCTTTCCTACAATATCCATTTCGTCAAAGAAGGACGGAGCAGGCACACTGACTACTCTGATTGGGCGTGGACAGGGAAAAAGGTGTGTTTATTAAGCTCTTGCGTTCTCCAATTCCTAACTTACTGACTTAACTACAGTTTTTCGGTGAAACAAAATTCAACCCAAATTGCTATCAATAGATCACGCTTATATATCTACACCATATAATTTCGATACACTATAAGTTGGTTTAGACTTTTGCAGGAGGTATGATGAATGCCCGCTCCGATGATTTACCAACCCGGGGAGCTGCTGCATTCGATCTTTGTCACCCTGGCCGTTCATGAAATGGGGGATGGACGTCGTCGCCCCCCTGCCATGAGCACCCAATAAGGTTCCATTTATATTATTTAAGACTAACTATTTTTCTAAATGTGTGGAAGCCCAGGCATTGGAGAAATTCAGAGACAAGGAAGTTATTGATTTCATCTGGGACCACATCATATGCCGGTTCGGAATGCCGGTCAAGATTGTGTGCGACAATGGAAACAGTTCATCAGCATCAAAGTAAGTTTTTCAAGGACCATAAGATCAAAAGGATCCTATCGACACCCTATCACCCCAGTGGGAATGGGGAAGCGGAGTCCACGAACAAAACCATACTCCAAAACCTCAAAAGAGGTTTACCAACACAAAAGGAAGATGGAAGGAAATATCACCGGATGTCCTATGGGCATATTGTATGACCTCAAAGTCAAATATCGGGTCCACCCCATTCTCGTGGGTTTACATGCCAAAGCTCTAGTACTGGCCAAAGTAGGAGAACCGAGTCTCAGGTTCCGATATGTGACCGAAGAGTGAAACGATGAAGCAATGAATACGAGCCTCGAATTGTTAGACGAAAGGCGTGAGGCCGCCCTCGTCCAGATGGCTGCCCAAAAGTATCAAATCGAAAGGTATTACAATGGGAGAACCAACCTTGATACTTCAGTGTCGGGGACTTGGTACTAAGGAAGGAGACATTGAGCACCCGGAACCCAAATGAAGGTAAGCTGGGGCCAAATTATAAAGGTCCATATCGCATTGTCAAGGTCAACGGCAAAGGTTCGTACAAACTCGAAGCAATAAACGGTGAGCGACTATTGAACAACTGGAACGTGTCCCACTTAAAATGATACTACTGTTGAGGTACGTCCCCATTTATTTCTTTTCTTTACATATTAGACTAACACTTGCAGGTAATGATCAAGGAATGATACAACTTTTAGGCGTGAAAGCACGCATAACACTCTTTTTCCCTTGGACGGTTTGTCCCAAAGAGGTTTTCCAGCAATGTTTTTAACGACGCAATTGCGGATCGTACTAACTTAGAATTGAATACCGGCTATAAACCGGAGTCAAGGACTGTTGACACCCAATTTTTCTCCTATATATTTTTTATACTCAAAATACCTCCAAAATAGCATGTGTATGCATAGATAAGCATACCCAAGAGCCTTGGTATTTTTCCCTAATTTTGAAAGATTTTAAAATTAATTTATTGTTTATTTCTAGCAGTACAAAATCCAATAATTATTCTCAAAATTATTATTTTGGTGAATAATTTATTTCTATTCTCATATTTATATCAAAATATAATTAAGGTAATTTTTGTATATTTTTACAAATTTATTTGGTATTTTTAAAGCTAAATTGCATATAATTGCAATTATAGCCTATTCTACGATTAATAGCATTTTACGATTATAAAATTATTTTCAGTATTTTTGGATTAATATTTATGTATTATTAGTTAGTTCAGCGTTTTTAAAATCATTATTACTATTTTATAAAAAATAAAAAGGAAAAAATTGGCTATTTAACATCCAGCCCGTTTCTATTTCAATTATAGCCAAATTTATTTTCAATTTGAACCTCAATTTAACCCCCAATTCTGCCCCAAATTGAAACCTAGCCAATTCCTAAATTACCCGACCCCTGACCCGATCTTAAAACCCATCCGACTCCCCTTTAATCCTGGCCATTGATCATTTTGATCAAGGGCCATAATTCTTCCTTTCCTTTTTAATTCCCATAACCTCCTTACCCTAATTCATTCTATCTTAGGCGCCTCCTTGAAATTCTCTTCGTCTCACAAATGCTCTCTAGCCTCTCCAAAACCCTAATCATCTCGCACCTGTTTCTACCATCTTTCCACCAGAATCTATGGCATTCCAGGCCATGGATGTCCTGTACTCACTCTCTCTCACCATTATACCTAAGCTGCTCGAGGTTTTAGAGATCAATGTCAATGGATCTGTTTAGATCTTCCTCAGATCTGTAGATCAATGGCCTTTTCGGCCATTATTCCATCGTGTTCAAGCAATATGAGTCTTTTCGACTCTGGATCTGACTTTCCTCAAGACCTTTCTCATTCTAGGGTTTTCTCTGCAACTCTAAGCCTCCTGAGGTTCTGTGCTTTCTTATTTCTGTTAGATTTGTGTCACGCTTGAGCATTATTTGATGTTTTAAGGGGTTTTCCCCAAATTTCCTCTTTAAAATCGTTCAATTTCAATTTTTAGGGTTTCTGAAAAAGGATTTCTTCAAATATTTCTCTGATCCTTCCTGTTCTTTCTTTGTGTGTGTTTACGATCATGTGTTTTCTTCGTATTACGCATGAGTTTGCTCTCTTGTTTCTATTCTAGTAGGCAAGACTTTTCTATCTTTTGTTGTTAATCTTATGCTCGCACATTAATTTATGTTGTTTTTCTCACTCTTTGCTATATGTGTTTATGTTTGAATCCTGGATTTTGGTCACTCTACTGAGTTTTGTTTGTATATGTTTCTCTACTGTTGTTTAAAAAACTCACATCACCTCTTTCTTCTAAGCTTGTTTGTGTATGTTTGTCTCTCATAAGTCTTTGAAAGAGATTTCTAAGCCTTTTTCAAGTACATTTTATCTCACCTCTAACTTTATTTGAAACCCTAGGTTTTGGGGTTTCTTTGACAAGTGGTACTAGGGTTCCTCTTTGGGACCCTAGGCTTTCAAACTCACTGTAAGTCTATAATTAAGCTTGAATCTCTTTGCTAGTGTCTCTGAGACTTTCAGTGTTAATCTCTTTTTCTAAGATAACCTAACGATTCTTTTTGTTTGATCTGTGTGCTAATATATATATGAGAAATTTCTCTTTCAAAAGGTTTTTTATCAGCTAAGTGATTGATTCTGAAATCCCTTTAATAAGGCTAATGATTTGCCACTGATTTTCCTTCGATTAAACCTCCTTTACCTTTCTTGACTTGGTTCATTCAATTGAACTTGCAATTTTTGGTTTCGTGGCTGTTTAATTGATTCTCTTGCCATATTTTGCACAAACCGTGTACCATTGACTGTTTCCTTAAATAACTTCTATGTATTTACCCCTTTTGTGCTACTTTGAAAGGTTTAAGTAGAAATTGTTTTCCATAACTAATTTCTGCCCGTTGGAATCAGAATGCCTTAACCAAAGGGATACTGATTCCAATGATTTCTTTACCTCTCTTACCGGTTTCTTTGCACTAAAAAAGTGGGTACACTTCTGCACTTTAAAGAGACCTTACTTTTACATCTAGACTTCGAATTCAATACTTTCATACACACTTTCAATACCTTAAAACTGCACCTTACACTTTACGACTAGTCTTCCAATTCAGTACTTGCACACTTGCAAATGCTATTTTGAATTCAACACTCTACATTGCTTGAGACCTTTTTGGAATTGCTGTGCTTACAACTTGGCTTTTCAAAGAGTACTATTTTCTTACTTGTTTTCCTTTGAAACTGATATGTTTTTCATTGAATTTTTTGCCCCACCCCTATGTGTTTACTTCACAGTTTCAGCATCCTTGTTTACTTTACTGCTTATGTTCAGTGATTTGTGCTAATTATGTTCCTTCCTTGCTCTTTCTATTGTGAATCCCTACCCCTATTCCCTTCTATATGTTCGAGTTAAGGTTCTTGGCCTGGCAGTATCCTAATTACTGCCCAGGCCATAACCTGATCCACAATGGATCCCAACTCTTAAGCTTGGCTAACAGGCTGGTTAGGGGATGTGCCAGCATTCCCATTTGATGGGCATGACCACTAGCCTGCCAAGGCTTTCCCTAATTTCCCTATGCACTTACACTTATTCTTAGACTCTTAAGTTCTGCCCCTCTCTTATGAGCCTTGTTTTGGGACCTTAAGTTCCCCATGAACTTGGACATCTGAGGGCTGGCATTTCCACACTTCACTAGGATCTTAATTCTGCAATGTGTTTGGGGTGTAAGCACTGCCCGGAGCCCCCTTTGAGACTTTTGGGAACTTTGACACATCCTAAATATGAGAAAGGCTTTTGGAAATCTGATCTTGGAAGTTGGTTTATCTTATATTTTTGGACTTTGAGTCTGAATTAGGCTGTTTGGATGTAACTGGAACTTCTGATGTAATTTTACTTTCTTTTCTAATTCAATTGGGTCTGTAATAATTTGTAATAATGATTGGGGCTGGCTAGTGAAAAGGGATGGGGACGAATGCATGCAAAGGGTATAAAACTTGCCTATAGGTTATTTAGAAATTCCGCACTTCCTCATCTTAGAAATTATGCCTATAGGTTATTTGCTTCTGCATGTTAGAATTCATGCCTACAGGATATTTACTTCTGCACTCTCATCTTAGAAATCATGTCTTTAAGTTCCTGTACTTATGCATTTGATGAATATAGAAAGCATGATCTTAGGTTTTCTGTACTTCTGCATATACATGTCATTAAGCAAACGATCATAGGTCTAATAATCAACTTCATTCTAGATACCATGCCCATAGGACTCTCGCATTTATATAATCGTTTAAAAATCAATGATACTTAGACATCATGCCTATAGGAATAATCAACTAAACCGGTCTCATCTATTTCATCCGTGGATCCAAAATTAGTCATAAGGTCGTTTAAAGTCTCCAACCCCTTCTATTTATAAAACCAGGAACTTTTCCTTAAAATCAATACTATGTGTTAAATATCATGCATATAGGTCTCACTTAGGCAAACTATTATGTAATTAATTGCGTCAATTTTGATAAAATACATCTAGACAAGGCTAATTCAGACTCCTCATCTAAGAAATATGTGATGAATCAGCCTATCTTACGCCTTATTTAATTCAGACCAAACCAGTACTTGAAGTCATGCTATATTTGCTCTTTTAAGTGAGGAGGCCTGTGTGAGCCTTAATTGTTATTTGTTTCCCCCCCCTAACTGTTTATGTGTTTTTGAATGTCGCCTAGGCTTTTATCCTTTTGAAACTCTAAAAACCTCAACTCCCTTCCCTTTAGGACTAGTAGTATCAATGCCTCCCGGACTGAAAGGATTGGGATGGGTAATAGCATGCAATAAGTAACGATACTGTTCCGCGCTTTAATACCTTAACGGGGTGGGCAGGGTAGATATAGATATGATGACCGATGCGCTAATACCTCATGTAGCCCCTCTTTTGAGGAATGATTACTGGGTATTGCATTGATATGATCCATATTAATTGTAAACCTAGGACCCCCCTCCCTTTTACTCGCTTTCGTCTATTTCTTTTAGAATTGTTTTGAATCTTTCGTAAGATTTCTGCCCTCTTTGCCTTTCCTCAAGTTTCAACTTACTTGCAATTTTGTATGAAAATCTTTTCTATTTGATCCCTTAATTGCTTACTTGATTACATAAAGTCACAATTGTAGCATGGCCGGGAACCCCACTAGTGGATCTTGGGGGGTGCCTAACACCTTCCCCCTGAGATAGTTTCAAGCCCTTACCCATTCTCTGGTTCTTCTTTTCTTTTAATCTCTTAGTGTCCTAATGCACTTAATCATTAGGTGGCGACTCTTCTAAACTTCAAAAACCCAAATTCCCAAAAGTAATAGAGTTGTCCACCCAAATACCGTAAACCCGATTTCGCCTCTAGAAAAAAGGGGGCATCGACAGCATGACGACTCTACTGGGGATTCTTTTAGGCTTTTACCATTTCATGCTAATTGTGACTTTACTACATCTTTATTTCCTTTACTTAATGTCTTTATCTCTTCTTCTATGAAACTGACTTGGCTCTTTATTTTCTTTTCTCTAATGCTTTTACCGCTTTCCTTCAGTACTATTGTAATTATGAGAAATTATTGTAATCATTACTTTATGAATGTGCAAATACATGAAAACTTGTTTTATTCTTGTAATTGCATCTTCAACATCATATTCCACTCGTGCCAAACAAAATACCATAGTAATGCTTAAAGTGAGTGGTTGTGCCCTTCCAATGTTATCACCCCCTAAATTTGGCAAAGGCGTATTTGCGATAAAACCAATTGATCAGTGGTGTAGTCGACGGTTCCGTGCCTTTCGCTCTTGAGTTGTCCGCTCAAGGGTACCAGCCTAACACCCCATAGAAACCTTACTCTATTCAATTATGCATGCATCACTGTCAAACCTAGCCGAGTCAGTTATGTTGTCCGCATAATGACTCTTTAAGATAGACTTGTCCAAAGTCCACCGGGTTTACCGAACGGACACCGCCACGTTCTGTGCATTTATTTTGAGAATTAAATGCTTCTATGCTAATTATTGGTTTAAATAGTCGAGTCCGGCGGGGGAAAGGGTCTAACACTTTATTTTGTAGAAAAAGAGGTACGAAGTCCCTAGATTCGGCATGGTAACCAACATCCACCAAAGGTTGCTAAGTTGGTAGGAAGACATTCACTCCAATGATCAGACCTTCGTTTGCAAATATTTGGGAAATTTGCCTTCTCTTTTGTAAATCCAACCCGACAACAAAATCATAGAGTCTGCAACTCTATTCTGGGATTATGATATATCAGTGTTCCGCTTCAGAGACCTTGAAATGACACCTTTTTCTAGAGGAAATGGGAGGATTAGCAAGTATTCCATGGAAGACCCCAGGTTTGCTTATGCCGAAAAATTGCAAGGGTAGGTGTTTTCTCAAAATGATAGGACTAAAGAAGAACACAGACTTGACTTGCTTGAGGGATTCCTACATTATTTTCGACTATCTGTAAGAGAGCTACAACCATAGCAAGTCCTACCGCACTTACCCAGATGAATTCGCCTCACCTCACTGGGGCATATCAATAGAAGAGTCTTCGTCTTTATGTTATGCTTTTTAGGGATGATGGTGTTTCCTATGAAGAAGGCTAGGATCCATACCAGACTAGCCATGGTCACCAAGACTATAATGGAGAGAATTGGCGGGCAACCTTTTAGCATAGTACCTATGATCGTTGCTGAGATATAACAAGCCCCGGAAAAGTGTCAGCGATGGGTCAAACTCTTTGAGGGTTGTAACTTATTGCTTAAACATTGGCTGATGGAGCACCTCCAAAGGGGTGAATATCGGCAAGAGATTCTACACAGAGAGTGGGATGATCATATCACCTTCCATCAGCCAAGGAAAATGAACTATATGCCTAACATGTTTGTCCAACCAGAAGACGCTAAAGGGTGGGTAGAATTACTTGAAAATCTAAAAGAGGACCAAGTGCAGTGGATGTTCGAATGGTTCCACACTGAAGAGTTCATCGTCCGATCTCGGGATGCACCGTTTCTTATACTCATCGATCCGAGAGGAACTTATCCTTATGTCCCTCTCCGAGTCATAAGCCAAGCAAGAAGAATGCAGGTTATACCAAGGGTTGACAAGATGAGTCACTTCAGGGCCAAATTTCAAGATGATGACAACCATTATAAGTACCAAGCTTAGCACATGTGGCACTGCAAAATCAACTTGGGGAAAGATTCTATTGAGCTGGATAGATATCACACCGGTTGTTCGCCATACTACTCAGGTTGGCTGGAGGATAATCATGATGGATTGGGATAACCGAGGTTTGTTCGAGATCACAGGTTCATCGACGAAAATGCTGAGGTATAGGTTAAGTACAACCAATTGCGCAAGAGGATTCGGGAATGCGAGAGTGAGCACCGGGAAATTCAAGAAGCTCATCAAAAGCTGATTGAAGAATGGAAAGATATGGCTGTTAGCGCCAACAAGCGACTGGGATATTTTGAGCGGGGTTTAGTGAAGCTGGAAAGGAAGTTCATCCAGAGGATTGAAAACTGTCAGAATGCTGAGGGAAACGAAGGAGGACACTTGGCTAGAGCCTACTTGCTGCTGGGACTGCGTAAGCTGGTGAAGCTGTTCGATGGAGCTAGTCTGGGGAAAGTCCTTCTGGGACCAAGTATTTAGGAGTTTTTCCTTTGCTTTAAATGTAATAAGGCAATGGCCATTAGTGATATTTTATTTTCCACTATGTTAGTGTCATTTTGGGATTCGTCTTATTTTTATTAATAAAATGAGGCATTTAGCATTATAAGTTCTCTAAATTAACTTGTCGCTAGGCCTACTTCGGACACAAAGAGGCTCCCAAATTAGGGTGCAATTTATATTCTTGCACTATGTGTTTAAATATTGCAATGTTTTTCTCCTCATGATCCTCACTAACTTGTTACCTTGTTTTGTTTTTATCTGTTGTTTTATTCCCTTCCCCAAAGGTTAGTTCGTTCACTCTGGCATCATCATCATATTCCACAAGATCTAAGGGCCCTCCACCTCCTCCTCCTCCGAGTCCTATCAGAAACAAAAACAAGGGAAAATGGAAGATTTGAGCAACATCAGAAAGGAGGGTTCGGTTAAAAGGGTAGAGACTTCTCAGGGTATTCAGGTTTCGAAGGAAAGTGCCTCCCAGCTCGGGCAAAAGTTATTGAAATTTCAGGAAGAACTGGACCAAGTTCGAAACTTGGCAAGCTTATCATTTTCCCTTACTACCCCAGATGTCATTTTCCCCAACACTTAGAATCCCACACTACCACAAAATATCCCGAAACCACAAAACCAACCCATTCCCCATCACCACTGCAACATATGCCACACTTCAAGCAACACCCCACTGCTCATCCCTGAACCACTAAACTCCATAAATGATCATCACCACAATACCCTATCTATGTAGAAACCATACCACAACCCAGTCAGCCTGTCTCAAGCACACCCGAGTCTGATGACAAAGACTCTTTTATCATAAATCTGGTTGCAGAACTCAAGAAGCTGACTAGCTGAGTTCAGGGCGTTGAAGGAAACAAGGGGATCGTGGAACTGGATTACGAAGACCTTTGCATTCAACCGTATGTCGAACAACCCGAGGGGTACAAACCTCCCAAGTTCGAGATGTTCGATGGCATAGGGGATTCCAGAGTTCATTTGAGGACACACTGTGACAAGTTGGTCGGAGTAGGAAAGAATGAAAAGATTCGCATGAAGCTCCTTATGAGAAGTCTGAAAGGAAATGCTCTATCTTGGTATATTAGCCAAGACCCGAAGACGTGGTCGAATAGGGTAAGTACGGAGTCCGATTTCATGGATAGGTTTAGATTCAACACAGAAAATGCACCAGATGTGTTCTACATCCAAAATTTGAAAAAGAAACCCACAGAGACATTCCGCGAGTATGCTACTCGCTGGAGATCAGAAGCCGCTAAGGTCAGGACAACTTTAGAAGAAGAACAAATGAACAAGTTTTTCGTCTGGGCCCAAGATCCGTGGTACTATGAAAGGTTGATGTTGATTGAAGGCCAGAAATTTTCTAATATCATCAAGCTAGGGGAGGATCGAGAAAGGTATCAAAAGTGGTATGGTCACTAACTTTGAAGCATTACAGGCTACCAACAAGGCTCTGCAGTCTGGTGGCACGTCTAAGAAAATGGATGTGGTGCCATGAAGATTGCACGGAGGACAAAATCCCCAATCAAATACCAAATCTATCCATTACCTCCACTCACATATAAGCCTACCCCAAATTACCAAGCACCCTCGCCCGCTTACCAAGCTCCCCCACCTACTTACCAATCATATCTACCTCCCGCATATCAGCCTACTTCACCCAAATACTCCCAACCTGCACACTCTACCAAGACTACAACACCCAACAAGCTCACTATAAATCACCTCGCTAAAATTTCCCTAGACCCTGACCAAACTTTGACCGCAGACCTCCCAAACAATACACCGCCATTGCCAAATCAATCGACCAGCTGTATGAAAGGGTTAAGGCTGCTGGTTACATCACCCATATCCCTACCATAACTCCAGAAAATACTTCCCAATGGATCAACCCAAACAAAACTTGTGCATACTATTCCGGTATAAATGGGCATACCATTGATGAGTGTCGCTCTCTGAAGGATAAGATCCAAGCTCTGATTGACAACAAGATCATCGTGGAAAAGGAGCCTGCTTTGAATATCCGCAACAACCCTCTACCGGAATACAAGGGTTGAGGTGTTCACATGATTGAGATAGAAGATGATTGGGACCCCGAAGGATCAATCAGATTGATCACTGAAGGTGACGAGCCAAAGAAACCAACCGTCACACTTAATCCGATTATAGTCCAGATCCAGCCTCCTAGAGACGCTGAAGTGAACATGTCCATACCACTTGAGTTCGAAGCACCTTCTTCTGCAAAGGTGCCAGGACCAATTGATGTCGAGTTTGAGTCCCCAAAGGCACATGCGCCATTTGAAGTTACTATGTTACCTACAAAAGCAAGGGCACCTATTCCTGTAGCAATGTCAGACATAGCATCGTTCCATACAAAGACCATCCTCTGGGATTACACAGCCGATGCAAGGAGACATGGAAAAGCCAAAATCGGAGAAGTAATTATGGCACAAGGTATGACAAAAACTGGCAGGGTTTATACTCCAAAACGTTTAGCTGAATCAAGTAAGCAGGCCTCTGGATGGCCTATTGAAACTAGGCCCGATGATCTCTAGAGGAAGATAAAAGCAAAGGAGTACTCAGTCATTGATCAACTGAATAAAACACCGGCACAAATCTCCATCCTAGCTCTACTGCAAAGCTCCGATGCACATAAGAATGGCTTGTTAAAGATACTAAGTGAGACATATGTACCGAGAAACATAACTGGAGGAGAAATGGGAAACATGCTAGGGAAAGTGTCACACCTCCTTTTTACCTTTATTACTATACCCCGAGAAGGGATATAATAAAAGGAAGGAGTTTTTCCAATTTAAGGATAATCGGAACGGGATTGGTTTATTTAAATTTCAGAGTCGCCACTTGAGAATATAATGGTATCCCAAGTCACCGGTTTAATCTCGAACCGAGGAAAGATTGACTCTGTTACAGTCTGCGAACTAGAAATCCGGATAAGGAATTCTGTTAATCCGGGAGA
>MU666590.1:39097-50741 GCA_026770625.1 Nicotiana glauca
AGCCCAAGTCATAATAGTAACAACACAACATTTACAATTCCGCGGTAAAAACCAACAATCGGGACGGACCAAGAAACAAACCCCAACGGTGCTCTACCCCACGCTCAGGTCCAGCGTGCAAGTCACCACAATACAACACTAAGATGTGCAAATCCGGGGTTTCAAACCCTCAGGATATCATTCCCAAGTATTACTCACCTCGAACCGGCGAAATATCAAGCCCGCGATGCCTTTGCCCCTCAAATCGGCCTCCACGCACGTCGAATCAAAAACAGACGAATACATCACAATATGCAAATGGGACAATACCCAATCGAATTATAGCAAGAACCTCGAAACTAGCAAAACCCGATCCCTGGGCCTACTTCTTGAAAAATTACGAAATTCATATTTTCGGAATCCTCGTCTCGCCACGAGTCCGTACATATAAAATTTATCAAAATCGGAGTTCAAATGCGCCTTCAAATTCCATTTTTATACATTCCAAAACCAAGCCCTAGTTTTCTTCAATTTCTACCCAAATTTCAGAGATTTCAAGGATGAATCTTCAATATAATCATGTATTTAACTCATAAAACTTACCTCCAATCGATTCCCAGTCAAAACCTTCTTAATTCCTCGTCAAAAGCTCCCAAGCTTGCTCAAAAATGGTGGAAAATGAACCCAAGTCGCGGATGAAATGATATAAAACCGGTCTGCGCAGGCATATTTTTACTTTATGCGAACGCGGTCACCACCCCCGCGTTCGCGATGACCAAAAATTATAGCCCAGGAATTTTCCTTACGCGAACGCGGTGCCCAAGCCGCGAACGTGATGCTTCAGATGCCTCAACTATGCGAACGCGTGCCCCTTGACGCGAACACACTGAACAATTACACGAGGCCTTTACTTCCTCCTATGCGATTGCAGGAACACCATCGCGATCGTGGTGCTTCTAACCTCAGAACTATGCGAACGCACCTCAACGCAACGCGAACGCAAAGCACCCAAAACCCAACCCTTCGCGAACGCGAGCTTACCCACGGGAACGCGAAGGCCAAATCTCTGCAATACCAACGGCTGAAAATATGCTACTTTTAAAGTCCAAAAATGGTCCGATTGACCACCCGAAACCACCCCGAAGCCCCCGGGACCTCAACCAAAAGTACCAACTCATTCTAAAATATTATTAAAACTTTCTCCAATCATCGAAACACATCCATTAACACAAAAATCATCAAATCTCGACGGATTCAAGCCTAAGTTTAACTAAAACTTCAGAATCTCACATTCGATCAAAAACCCAACCAAACGATGTCCGAATGACCTAAAATTTTCATACATATCCAAAATCACCTGACGAATCTACTGCAACTCTCGGAATTCCATTTTGACCCTAAGATCAAAATCTCACCTATCAACCGGAATTCGCCAAAATTCAAACTTCGCCAATTCAAGCCTAATTCTACACCGGACATCCAAATTCAATTATGATTGCACTCCTAAATCACAAATCACCTCCTGAAGCTAACCAAATCATCGAAAATCACTTCCGAGACCTCTAACTCACAAGTCAACTTCTGGTTGACTTTTCCAAAACAAGCTTCCTTCTAAGAGGCTATGTGCCTTATTTTCAACCAAAACCAATTCAATTACACCCGATCGACTCTAATACTGATATTGAAACATGAAGCAACACAATAAGGGGGAAACAGGGCAGTAACTCACATGATAGCGGGCCGGGTCATCACAACTATTTAGTTAGGAGGCTCGTCTGTGAATTTTGATGATTCGGTTAGCTTTCGGGGATGATTTGTGACTTAGGAGTGAAATCGAAATTGATTTTGGAGGCTCGGTGTAGAATTAGGCTTGAATTGGCGAAGTTTGAATTTTGGCAAATTTCGGTTGATAGGTGAGATTTTGATCCGAGGGTCGGAATGGAATTCTGAGAATTGTTGTAGCTTCGTTAGGTGATTTTGGATATGTCTACAAATTTTCAGGTCATTCGGACATCGTTTGATTGGGTTTTTAATCGGAAATGCATTTTGGAAGTTCCTGAAGAACTTAGGCTTTGATTTGGTGAAATTTGATGATTTTGATGTTAACGATAGTGTTTTGATGATTGGAGCAAGTTTGAATGACGTTACAGGATGTATTGGTATTTTTGGTTGAGGTCCCGGGGGCCTCGGGGTGATTTTGAATGGCTAACGAAATGAAATTTGGGGTTTCAGGACTGCTGAAGGATCTGGTACCTGATATTTTCGCTTCTACAGAAATGGACCGCAGAAGCGGTTTCACAGAAGCGTATGAGGATTCGCAGAAGCGAAAAGTGGACGTTTGGCATTTTTTCGCAGAAGCGGACTACGTTCCGCTTAAGCGGTCACCGCAGAAGCAGTTATGGACCGCAGAAGCGGTCCTGGGCAAAAATGAGGGATACCGCAGAAGCGGAAGAAAATCCACAGAAGCGAAAGTCGCAGAAGTGACATTTGTATCGCAGAAGCGGAAATAGGCCTGGGCAGAAAAGGTTTTAAAGTGTCATTTTGTTCCGCGAGTTAAGCTATTTTCCTCCATATTTGAACGTCCTTGGGAGCTTTTGGACGGGAATTTCAGAGGGATTCAAGAGGAATCGACGTGAGGTAAGAATCTTGGTCTTAAAACATGATTATGTTGTGAAATTGGTCTAGAAATTCATGGAAATTGAGCCTAAAACTATGAACTGGGGCTTGAGTTTTTGACAAATTTCAAATTGGAATTTGATAGGTCATTTGAGCTCAGATTTGGGAGATTTTGGTATGGGTAGACTCGTGGCGAGACGAGGAATCCGGTAATGTAAGTTTTGTAATTTTTTGAGAAGTGGGCCTGGGGCTCGGGTTTTGCTAGTTTCGAGATTTTTAATATTTTTCGATTGTTTTTGATTGGGCATTGTTCCCTTAGCATATTGTAATGCATTCGCTCTAATTTTGGTTAGATTCGACGTGCGTGGAGCCGAATTGAGGGGCAAAGGCATCACGAGCAAGAGATTTCACCGGATCGAGGTGAGTATTACTTGTAAATAATATCTTGAGGGTTTGAAACCCCGAATTTGCACATCATAGTGTTGTATTGAGGTGACTTGAATGCCGGATATGAGCGTGGGTAGAGCACCATTTGGGATTGTGACTTGGTCCGTCCCGGTTGTTGATTTTACTGCGTATTTGACTGAAATTACTTGTTATCATCATAATTTGGGCTGATTGCCATGTTTGGGGCCTTGTGCTGACTTGTAAAATCCTTCGAGGATTGATATTGCTACATAGCATGATATTGCATATTATTTAAATTCAGTCCAAGGTTTAAATACTATTTTGCAAACTCATCCATAATTCTAAGCGTTGAAAACTTAAATGACATTTTTAAATGTATTTCGGGCTGGAGACTTCTATTTTGTAAATGCCCAAGGGGCTTACTATATTATTTTCTGGAATGATTATAAAGTAACTTGAAACAATGGTAACAATGACACTGTATGTTATACTTGAAATAGTGGTAACAATGGCACTGTGTGATATAAATTGGTCAGGTAACAATGGCTGACCGGTCAGGTAACAATGACTGACCAAGATATTCCGCTTGGGCTGTAGGAGCCCCTACGGAGTCTGTACACACCCCCAGTGAGCGGCGTCGATGTTAAATAAGTGTAGCGGACTGTACGCCGCAGCAGGTACTAGAGTGTACCATCATATGCATTGCATTGCATTCATACATTTGTGCACTATTTGTTGTTGTGTTATTTCTTGAGATATTTATTTGTTGTTCTGATATTGTCTGATCACTTTCAAAGTGGGTAAATTTGAGACAGTGGTAACAGTGACACTGTATGACGTAAATGGGTTAGGTAATAGTGGTTGACCAGAGATAAGAATATTGCCTGAAGGGCGAGTTATGAGCTCATTTATGCATACTTGTTTGTGCCCGAGGGGCTGGTTTTTGTGCTGACTTGCACTACGTGTTTTTGCATTCATTTGCTTAGCTGTTGGAAAAAGATATTTTCAAAAGAAGTTTTGAACTGAGTCAAGATAATTTCTAAAGGATTTTTTTGCATTTTCCCTATTTTATCAAAGGGTTACACTGTACTATATAGCATGTTGATTTCCTTTACGTGGTTTATTGCTGCTCAGTTATTATTTATTCTTATTACCACTGAGTTGGAAGTACTCACTTTACTCCCTGCACCTCGTGTGCAGTTGCAGGTATTGTTCACCCGATAGCGGGTTATTAGCTGATTGAAGATATACTAATGTCGCTGAGCAAGATGACCGCCAGCGTCCGCGGCACCGCACTTCATCTTTAAATTTCCAGATTTTATTTTGTATATATAATATTGGCCCTATAGTACTGTTCCTACTTCTTAGATTCTCGTGACTTGTGACACCCCGGTCGGGTTGTGTGGGTTGTAGTCCTGATTATTATTGCTGTTAAGCTGTATCACTTCACTCATTTATGTTTAAATAATCTTAAAAGGAAGTGAATTGGGTTAGTTGGCTGGCCTTGTCTTCACGAGAGGCGCCATCACGACCAGTGTGGGTTTGGGTCGTGACAGGCCTGTGGACGTCAGCTAGGCTACCTCGAAAGTCCATGGACTGAAGTCAGCTCCCGATCAATCCTACTGCTGAGGTCTAAAAGCTGCTCCTGGATCTGTGCAAAAAGATACACAGAGTGTAGCATCATCACAACCGACCCCATGTGCTGGTAAGTGCCTGGCCTAACCCCGGTGAAGTAGTGACGAGGCTAGATAGGACCTACCAAAAACAACCTGTGCAGATATATATACAAGTGCAACGAAATAACAGCAGAAAAATATCAATTAAAATGGTGAGGGGACATTCGTAGGGAAAATACAGATGAAAATAACTTATTAGAAGCAAACACGAAACTACATCAGCTCTCTTAGTCTATATAAGTGGTCGGCGTGCCACACGATCCCATTTCAACATATATAAGTGGTCGGCATGCCACATGATCCCATTTCATAATATATAAGTGGTCGGCGTGCCACACGATCCCATTTCATAACACATAAGTGGTGGGCGTGCCACACGATCCCATTTTATAACACATAAGTGGTCGGCGTGCCTGTGACGACCCGACCCATCGTCTTATGTATTTCTATCCCATTTTCCCCGTTTTATGTCTCTACATGTTTCATTATATGTGTTTGGTGAATTTGAAGCAATTCGGATAGAGTTTGGTTGGAAATGAGACAATTAGTCTCTTAAGGGAAAGTTTGGTTTGGAATAGTCAACCGGATGTTGACTTGTGAGTTAGATTGGTAACTGATGCACATACCTTATTGATATTCATTGAGCTTGTTGCCATGTTTGGGGCCTTGTGCCGACTTGTAGAATCCTTCGGGGATTGGTATTTCTGTTCATGCATGCATTTGGTCTCAGTCCAAAGTTTTTATACTGTTTTGCAAACTCAGCCACATTTCTAAGTTTTGAAAACTCAAATGACTTCTTAAATGATATTTCGAGCTGACGATTACTGTTTCATAATGTTTTCTGGACTGAGCATGGATCGGGTTGCGCGCCGCAGCAGTGACTTAAAATAGTGGTAACAATGACACTATATGATGTGACTTGAAACAGTGATAACAATGACACTATATGATGTGACTTGAAATAGTGGTAACAATGGCACTGTATGATATAAATTGGTCAGGTAACATTGGCTGACCGATCAGGTAACATTGACTGACTAGTATATTGTGCTTGGGCTGTAGGAGCCCCTCCGGAGTCTGTACACACCCCCAGTGAGCGCCGTCGATGATAAATTATATGCATAGTTGGCTCGGGCTGCACGCTGCAGCGGGTACTGGATTGTACCATCATATGCATTGCATTGAATTCATGCATTTGCACCTTTATTTGTTGTTCAGTTGTGAGTTTCACATATTACTGTATCATTGAATTTTTAGCTTACTTTGTTTATTTTCTGTGTTTTCTTATCTTCGGACTGTATTTATTTGTATTGCTCACTGAGTCAGAGTACTCACTTTACTCCCTGCACCTTGTGTGCAGATCCAGACCAGTCACAGGTTGAGTAGATCCAGCAGTGCAGTAGATACAACTTTCCGGGAGTGTCAAGGTAGCTGCACGGCGTTCACAGCCATTGACTTTCTCCCTTCCATCCTTATCTCTTATTTTTTGCACTTTCAGCTTAGACACGCTTTGTTTTGGTACTACATTATGTATTCTACAGGCTCAAATTCGTGACACCGGGTCCTAGTGGGATTATTTCATGTATTTTGTTATTTTCGCACTTTTTAGTAAATTCAAATTCCTATTATATTGTGTTATCACTTCTGAAATCGATCTAAGTTTGTGGGAAATGTGGTAACAAGGTCGGGCTTGCCTAGTAGTGTGACGGGCGCCATTACGGCCGGGTTGGGGTCGTGACAAGTTGGTATCAGAGCCTAGGTTACTTGGTCTCGCGAGTCATGAGCCGGTTTAGTAGAGTCTCGCGGATCGGTACGTAGACGTCCGTACCTATCCTCGGGAGGATGCAGAAGCTTTAGGAAAACTTCACATTCTCGGAATTCGTATCGTGCGACTTTGTTGATCCGAGAACTAAATTTTGTTATTCTATTCTCTCGCAGATGGCGAGGACACGCGCTACCGGAGGAGACGGACGACCACCAGTACCACCCGCTGCGGACACCAGAGGCCGTGGACGCGGTCGTGGCCGTGGTCGAGGCAGTGCTGCAGGGGCAGCACCTGTTGACCCACCAGTTGCTCCGACACAGGATCAGACTCCAGCAGCACCTGCTCAGGAACCAGCTGTGCCTATTGTGGTTCTGGGTCTTCAGGAGGCCCTAGCTCAGATTCTATCAGTTTGCACTGGCCTGGCTCAGGCAGTCTCAGCTACTACTGCGGCAGCTACTTTGCAGGTCAGGGAAAGCAATCAGACCCCCGCTTCTCACACATCTGAGCAGGGAGTGCATGGTTTGTAGACACTAGAGGCACCACCTATTCAGCAAGTTGCCCCAGTACTGCCGGTTGACCCTGTTCAGGATTTCGTGGTTCCAGTTATGCCAGATGATGAGCAGCCTCGTCTTGAGAGGTTCAGCAGGCTTTCACCTCCTACTTTCAGTGGTGCTCAAGGCGAGGATGCCCAAGGTTTTCTCGACAAGTGTCGACGTATGCTTTGGACAATAGGGATCTTGGAGTCGAGCGGGGTATCATTTACTACTTTTCAGTTCTCTGGAGCAGCCTTTACTTGGTGGGAGGCTTATGAGCGGCGTAGGTGCAGCGCCTTTGTCATGGCAGGAGTTCTCCACTCTCTTCCTGGAGAAGTGGGTACCGCGGTCTCGGAGGGAGGAGCTGCGTAGGCAGTTTGAGTACCTTCGTCAGGGAGATATGACTCTGACACAGTATGAGGTGAGTTTTTCGGAGTTGGCTCGATATGCTTCGTGGATGGTCCCGACTGATCGGGAGAGGATTCAGAGGTTTGTGGATGGACTCACCTATCCCATCCGTATTCTGATAACCCGAGAGAGGGTTCTAAGCCATACCTTTAAGGATGCAGTGGATATTGCTCGTGATATTGAGACGGCTCGTCGTCAGGAGCGAGAGGAGAGGGAGGCCAGGAGGCCTCGAGGATCGAGTAGCTTCAGTGGTGCTCCATCTAGGGGCCAGGGTCAGCAGAGCAGAGGTCGTTCTTTCAAGCCTAATCAGTCGGCTCATCCCGAGTATCGTGGGGCATCTTCAGGCCGTGGTCATCAGGGGTTCCAGCAGGGTCAGTCTTCACTTAGTGCCCTCCCAGCTTAGAGTTCATCATATGCCTCTTCAGCTCAGGGTTCTTCTGCGCATAGCGCATCAGCTGGTCATTCTAGTGAGAGGGGTTCCCTTCAGTCCCCTTCTCCAGCACCTGGTAGTTGCTTCGAGTGAGGCGAGTTTGGTCACATGAAGAGGCATTGTCCTCGACTTCATGGTAGTCAGTCTCAGCAGAGGGATCAGCCCTCATCTTCTGCTCCTGTTTCATCAGCATCCACTCAGTCACCTAGGGGTGGAAGCCAGGTAGCCAGAGGTCGCTCCAGGGGTGGGGGTCGGACTGGCGGTGGTTAGGCTCGATTCTATGCTCTTCCAGACAAGAGGGACACCATTGCTTCAGATGCTGTTATCACAGGTATTATTTCAGTCTGCCACAGGGATGCCTCTGTCTTATTTGATCCCGGTTCTACCTATTCTTATGTGTCATCATATTTTGCTCATCATTTGGGTACGACCCGAGGGTGTCTTGCTTTACCTGTGAACGTATCTACCCCGGTGGGTGATACTATTATTGTGGACCATGTGTATCGGTCCTGTCTTGTTACTATTAGGGTTCTTGAGACCCGAGTTGATTTATTTCTTTTGAGCATGGTAGACTTTGATGTTATTCTAGGCATGGACTGGTTATCTCCGTGTCATGCTATTCTGGACTGTCATGCAAAGACAGTCACGTTGGCTATGCTAGGTGTTCCGAGGATTGAGTGGCGTGGTTCGACTGATTATGTACCCAGCAGGGTAATCTCCTTCTTAAAGGCCCAGCAGATGGTTGGGAAGGGTTATTTATCATATTTGGCATTTGTGAGAGATGTTGGAGCTGAGATTCCTAGTCTTGATTCTGTTCCCGTTGTGAGGGATTTCTCTGATGTATTTCCTGCAGACCTGCCGGGTATGCCCCGGGACAGGGACATTGATTTTGGTATTGACCTGGTGCGGGGCACCAAGCCTATTTCCATTCTGCCGTATCGTATGGCACCAGCTGAGTTAAAAGAATTGAAGGATCAGCTTCAGGAACTCCTAGAAAAGGGGTTTATTCGACCGAGTGTGTCACCGTGGGGGGAACCTGTGTTATTTGTGAAGAAGAAAGATGGCACAATGAGAATGTGCATTGATTACAGGCAGTTGAACAAAGTAACAGTGAAGAACAAGTATCCCCTACCTCGCATCGATGATTTGTTTGATCAGCTCTAGGGAGCGAGGGTATTCTCAAAGATTGATCTTCGTTCAGGCTATCACCAGCTGAAGATTAGGGATTCTAATATTATGAAGACAGCTTTCAGGATGAGATATGGGCATTATGAGTTTCTAGTTATGTCTTTTGGGCTGAGTAATGCCCCAGCCGTGTTCATGCATTTGATGAACAATGTGTTTTGGCCGTATCTGGATTCATTCGTGATTGTGTTTATTGATGACATCCTAGTGTACTCGCGTATCTAGGAGGAGCATGCTCAGCATTTGAGAGTAGTATTATAGAGACTGAGGGAGGAGAAGCTTTATGCAAAGTTCTCCAAGTGTGAGTTTTGACTTGGGTCCGTGGCTTTTCTGGGACACGTGGTGTCTAGTGATGGTATTCAGGTTGACCCAAAGAAGATAGAGGCTGTACAGAGTTGGCCTAGACCGTCCTCGGCCACAAATATTTGTAGCTTCCTCGGTTTGGCGGGTTATTATCGCCGGTTCGTTCAGGGTTTCTCATCTATTGCCTCGCCCTTGACCAAGTTGACGCAGAAGGGTGCGCCGTTTGTATGGTCGGATGAGTGCGAGGAGAGCTTTCAGAAGCTCAAGACAGCTTTGACCACAGCTCCAGTGTTAGTCTTGTCATTAGCTTTAGGTTCTTACACCATTTTTTATGATGCTTCGAGAGTCGGGGTTGGCTGTGTATTGATGCAGGAGGGTAGAGTGATTGCTTATGCTTCTCGATAATTGAAGCTCCATGAGAAGAACTACCGTGTTCATGACTTAGAGTTGGCTGCCATAGTTCATGCCTTGAAGATTTGGAGGCACTATTTATATGGAGTATCTTGCGAGGTATTCACATATCATCGCAGTCTTCAGCATTTGTTCAAACAGAAGGATCTCAATTTGAGGCAGCGGAGGTGGCTTGAGGTTCTTAAGGACTATCATATTACCATTTTGTATCATCCAGGAAAGGCCAATGTGGTGGCCGATGCTTTGAGCCGAAAGGTGGTGAGTATGGGTAGCTTGGCATACATTCCAGTTGGGGAGAGGCCCTTTGCAGTTGATGTTCAGGCTTTGGCCAACCGGTTGGTTCGGTTAGATATTCCAGAGCCCAGTCGGGTATTGGCTTGCGTGGTTTCTCGGTCTTCCTTATATGATCGCATCAGAGAGCATCATTATGATGATCCGCATTTGCTTGTCCTTAAGGACAGAGTCCAGCACGAAGATACTAGAGATGTGACTATAGGTGATGATGGTGTGTTGAGGATGCAGGGCCGGATTTGTGTGCCCGATATGGATGGGCTTATAGATTTGATACTTGAGGAGACCCACAGCTCGCGGTATTCCATCCATCCGGGTGCCACGAAGATGTACCAGGACTTGAGATAGCATTACTGGTGGAGGAGAATGAAGAAAGACATTGTGGGATTTATGGCTCGGTATCTCAACTGTCAGCAGGTGAAATATGAGCATCAGAGACCGGGCGGTTTGCTACAACAAATGGTTATTCCTAAGTGGAAATGGGAGAGAGTTACCATGGATTTCGTGAGTGGTCTTCCTGGGACTTTGAAGAAGTTCGATTCGATTTGGGTCATTGTGGATCGACTGAACAAGTCCGTGCATTTCATTCCAGTGTGTACCATATATTCTTCGGAGCAGCTGGCAGGGATCTTTATTCGAGAGATCGTTCGGTTGCATGGTGTTCCGATTTCTATTGTACCTGATAGAGGTACTCAGTTTTGGAGGACTTTTCAGCACGAGTTGGGTACTCAGGTGGAGCTGAGTTCAGCATTTCATCCTCAGACGGACGGATAGTCCGAGCGTACCATTCAGATATTGGAGGATATGTTGCGTGCCTGTGTGATTGATTTCGGAGGTTCTTGGGATGCATTTTCTACCTCTTGCAGAGTTTGCCTACAACAACAGCTATCAGTCTAGAATTCAGATGGCATCGTATGAGGCCTTGTACGGTAGGCGGTGTAGATCTCCAACCGATTGGTTTGAGCCCGGCGAGGCTAGGTTGTTGGGGACAGAGTTGGTCCAGGATGCCATATATAAGGTGAAAGTGATCCAGGAGAGACTTCATACGTCTCAGTCGCATCAGAAGAGTTATGCGGACCGGAAGGTCCGAGATGTATCTTATATGGTGGGCGAGAAGGTCTTGTTGTTCGTCCTCGAAAGGACAAAAGAAAGAAGTACCTGAGTCGGGAAATAGATGAGGATAATGGCTCCATGTATCAGACTCGGACTCCCAGGTCGATGCCTCAGGAGGCTGACCTCTCCACTGGACACGCACTGAAGGAAAACTCTTCGACCTCAACTGTCGAACCTGCCAGTCTAGAATAGCTACTGGCTCCTCCTCGTAAGATAGATCCTTGTCCAACTGGACAGTGCTGAAATCTAACACGTGGGTTGGATCGCCGTGATACCTCCGAAGCATGGACACATGAAACACTGGATGCACGGCTGACAAGCTGGGCGGTAAGGCAAGTCTGTAAGCCACCTCTCCCACACGATCGAGAATCTCAAATGGGCCAATAAACCTAGGGCTAAGCTTGCCCTTCTTCCCAAATCCATCACGCCCTTTATAGGCGACACTCGGAGTAAGACCCGCTCACCAACCATGAAAGCTACATCTCGAACCTTACGATCCGCATAACTCTTTTGCCGCGACTGAGCC
>MU666590.1:55942-85514 GCA_026770625.1 Nicotiana glauca
GTATTATTCTTCATTTATATTTAGAGGCTCTGTAGACAGGTCGTGGGTAGTATCGGGTACTGGAAATTAAAAAATAGAAATGTTGATGTTTGGCAATGATGTGTATAACTTGTAATACCCTCAAAGTGGCGAAATGAAGTTGCTAATGAAAATGAAATGGAAATCGTTAATTATATGTTGATAGAATTTGATTAATGGAGTCTACCCCTTATTTAATTGTGAGTTGGGTTGGGTAGTATGTATGAAACCTGCCAGGCTTGCTCAGTCGAGTTTACTCGGTTGAGCGCCAGTCGCGCTCCTCGGATTTTGGGGTGTGACAGGCGCACCCCAAGGAGAAACACTAGGTCTGATAAAACCTTTCTCTAGCAAATCTTGCAACTGGTCCTTTAACTCCTTCAACTCTGGCAGGGCCATGCGATACAGCGGAATAGAAATGGGCTGCATGCCTGGGGCCAGATCAATACAGAAATCAATATCCCTGTCGGGCGGCATACCCGGCAGGTCTGAAGGGAAAACCTCGGAGAACTCCCGAACAATTAGAACAAAATCAATAGAAGGGACCTCTGTGCTAGAATCGCGAACATACGCTAGATAAGCTAAACACCCCTTCTCGACCATGCGTCGAGCCTTCACATATGAAATAACACTGCGGGTGGCATGAACTGGGGTCCCTCTCCACTGTAATCGGGGAAAATCTGGCAAAGTCAAGGTCATGGTCTTGGTGTGATAATCCAAGATAGCATGATACAGGGACAACCAATCCATCCCTAATATAACGTCGAAATTTACCATGTCTAATAGCAATAAATCAACACGGGTCTCAAGACCCTCAAACACTACAACACAGGAATGATGAACTCGGTCGACCACTATAGAATCACCCACCGGTGTAGATACATAAACAGAAATATCTAAAGCATCACTAGGCATAGCCAGGTAGGGTGCAAAATAGGAAGATACATATGAATATGTAGACCAGGGTCAAATGGCACTGAGTCATCCCTATCACAGACCAGAATAGTACCTGTAATGACTGTATCTGAAGACTCAGCCTCTGGCCTGGCTAAAACAACATAGAACCGGGGTTGGGCCCCACCTCCCTGAACCATATCTCTAGGACGATCGGCCGCTGGTTGGCCTCTACCTCTATGATCCCTACCTCCGCCTCTATGGCCTCTACCCCCGTCTCTAGCTGGCTGGGCGGCCTGTGGATCACCTGATGCCTGAATCATAGGACGAGGACCCTGCTGCTGAGAGCTGTCAGAAGCTCGAGGGCAATATCTGGCAATATGTCTCGTGTCGCCACAAGTGTAACAAGCACTCGGCTGCTGAGAATAACGGAGTGGTGGTGCACTGATAGGTGCTCATGGTGAACTGAAAAGCTGCTGGTCAGAAGACTGCGGCTGAGAGCCATGACCACCTGAAGTACCATGAGAGACCTGGAGAGCTGACTGGAAGGGCCTCGGAGGATGGCCTCTACCATAAGAATCCCTACCTCCAGACGAGGTACCATTGAATCTACCTGCATGACGGGGCCTCTTATCTGACCCGTGACCACCTCCCCGTGCAAGGGCCATCTCAAATCTACGGGTCGCATTGGCCGCCTCCTAAAAAGAAATCTCACTACCAGCTCCCAAAGCCATCAGGAGACGGATCGGCTGGATCAACCCATCAATGAACCTCCGCACCCTCTCTCTCTCTCGGTGGGGAGTATAACTATAGCATGGCATGCCAGATCGATGAACCGAGTCTCATATTGCGTGACTATCATAGAGCCCTGCTGGAGGCACTGGAACTGCCTGCGAAGAGCATCCCGCTGAGTAACTGGGAGAAACTTCTCCAAAAACAACTCAGCAAACTTGTCCCAAGTCAATGATGGCGACCCTAGTGGCCTGGATAAACAATAGTCTCTCTACCAAGTCTTGGCAGATCCTGCTAGTCGAAAGGTGGTGAAGTCGACCCCATTGGTCTCCATAATACCCATAGTCCGAAGGATCTCATGACAGCTAAATAAGAAGTCCTGTGGATACTCTGAAGAAGTACAGTTGAAGGTGGTGGTGAAGAGCTTGGAGAACCTACAAGCCTCCACAAAGCATCCGAGGACATAGCCGCTCCATCACTGGCTTGGGTCACTATACCTGGCTGAGCTGCCACTGCTGGCTGAACCACTAGAATATGAGCCTGGGGAGCTACCTGCTCCGGAGTACGTGTAACAGGAGTCTGACCTCCTCCTCCAGCATGAGAAGTGTCTGGTTCTACTGGAAGCAAACCCGCTCTAGTGACGCTATCCACAAAGCCTGCCACTCTGACCAAAGCGTCCTGAAGATCTGGGGTAACCATGAACCCTCCTGGGACCTGAGCTGGGCCCACCGGAGCTGCTGGGGCTGGAACCTCCTCATCATAGTCAATATGAGGCTCCACCTCTGGGACTGCTGCCCGGGGCTGAGCTCTGCCCCTGCCTCGGCCTCTGGCATGGCCTCGGCCTCTTCCCCTTATAGGAACTCCTGCTGGGGGCTCGGGATGCTGCGCGGTAGAAGAGGAAGCGTGTGTTCTCGCCATCTGCGAAAGAACAGAGTAGAAAGACAATCAGTATTTGAGAAATAGAATCGCACGATAAGAAAGAACAAAAGTGAGATTTTCCTAACTCCGTAGCCTCTGAGGGATAAATACAGACGTCTCCGTACTGATCCCTCAGACTCTACCAAGTTTGTCCGTGAGTAGCGAGACCTATGTAACCTAGAGCTCTGATACCAACTTGTCACGATCCGGATGATGGTGCCTACTATCGGAGCTAGGCAAGCCAAACATTTTAAACATTCCCTGATAACACCTCAACAAAATAAATAAAACGAGTCATTTAAATAAAAGCGGAAGTCTTAAAAGCATAAATAGCTGAAACCCAAAAATGCGGAAGTTTAAATACAACTCTACCCAGATCCGGTGTCACTAACTCACGAACTACTAAAGAGTGCTAAAAAAAGTCAGAATAGAAGTATATCAATGTTTGTCTCGATACAAGGAAAACAAACTAATAACATGGAAGGGACTCCGGCCTGCGGACGTCAGCTAGGCTACCTCGAAAGTCCCTGGACTGAAGTCAGCTCCTGATCAATCCTACTGCTGAGGTCCAAAAGCTGCTCCTGGATCTGTGCAAAAAGATGCACAGAGTATAGCTTCAGCACAACCAACCCCATGTGCTGGTAAGTGCCTGGCCTAACCTCGGCGAAGTAGTGACGAGGCTAGACAGGACCTACCAAAAACAACCTGTGCAGATATATATACAAGTGCAATGAAATAACAGCAGAAAAATATCAATTAAAATGGTGAGGGTACATTCGTAGGGAAAATACAGATGAAAATAACTTATTAGAAGCAAACACGAAACTACATCAGCTCTCATAGTCTATATAAGTGGTCGGCGTGCCACACAATCCCATATTATAACATAATCTAGGTGGTCGGCATGCCACACGATCCCATTTCAGCATATATAAGTGGTCGGCATGCCACACGATCCCATTTCATAATATATAAGTGGTCGGCGTGCCACACGATCCCATTTCATAACACATAAGTGGTCGGTATGCCACACGATCCCATTTCATAACACATAAGTGGCCGGCGTGCCACACGATCCCAATTCATAGTATATAATGGTTTCCCGGCAAGGGAGAATACGACTAAGCAAATAAATTTCCCGGCAAGGAAGCAACAACCATAATTTACACATCCCGGCAAAGGAACAACAACCATAATTTACACGTCCCGGCAAGGAAATAATCACATCTCTTTCTTTTACGTTCATTTCTTACTCTATAATCACGTCAAATATCGAGGCAATGCTCCAAGGAATTTACAAATCATATTTCCTTCTTATTCTCTTCATATCATATAGAAACCATCAATTAACAAGGAAAAGTCACTACCGAATCCTAAATAAGCACGAATAAGGATCCACGGTCATGCTAGACACCGGTGTATAGATACTCGTCACCACGCCTATACACCGTACTCAACATTTAGAAATTAACAAATAATATTCTAATTCTATTCCCTCAAGCCAAAGTTATATCAAACATTTACCTCAAATGCTCCAAAGTCGACTCAAGCCTCTAGTATAGCTTTACCCCTCAAATTCGGCTCTAACTCAGTCAAATCTATGAAATAATAACTTTACAATATTAATAATAGCTAAACAAACTAAACCCAATGCCTAAATATGAATTTCTAAGCTTTCTTCCCAAAAATTCCAAAATTGACCCCAGGCCTGCTTGGTCAAAACCCGAGGTTCGAACTAATTCCATGTCACCCATTCCTCCACGAGCCCGAATATACAATTTGTTTTCAAATTTGATCCCAAAACGAGGTCTAAATCAAAGAAAATTGAAAAGCCCTGGTTCTACCCATTTCCCCCAATTTACACCTTAAATTACATGATTTGAACCTAGGAATTGAAAAAATGATGATAGAAAATGAAGAAAACGAGTTAGATAATACTTACCCAAGAAGCTCTGGTGAAGAAGAGCTCTAAAGATCGCCTATGGGCTATGGAGAAGATGAGTTCGTGTGTTTTGGGTGAAAAATCCTGTCAATGTTCTGTTTTGGGTATTTAAAATCATTGTACAAATTCCTCTATGCGATCGCGGAAAGGGCATTGTGATCGTATAGAGGAAAGGTTATTGGTCACTGTGATCGCGATAAGGCAAATGCGAACGCATAGAGGAAATATGACTGGGCAAGAAAAATGCTCTATGCGATCGTGAAGTGGACAATGCGATCGCATAGAGATGGGAAGGCTGGGCATTGCGATCGCACAAGGCCTGTTGCGATCGCATAGAACAAAACTAGGCTCTTGAAATTTTTACACTATGCGATCGCGGGAGAAGCTATGCGATCGCATAGAACAACGTACCATATATCAGAACTAAGCATTTTCTGCAATTTTTACTAAGTTTAAAACACCCCGAACCACCTCCGAATCACTCCCAAGCCCTCGAGGCTCCTAACCAAACACACACACTAATTCAACAACCTCACACGAATTTAATCGAGCGATCAAATCACCATAACAACATCAAAATCAATGAATCAACCTTCAAAATCATCATTTTTCATTCTAACTTCATAAACTTCAAATTTTAAATGTTGACCGAAGTCAACTTTAATCATTTTAAAGCCACATTTTGAATTTTTTCACAGAATTTAACATATAATCTTTCCGGCTACGCGCCCGGACTGTGCACGCAAATCAAGGCAAGTAAAAATGAGGTTTTCAAGGCCTCAGAAGTGCGGAATGAAAGAGAAAACCGGTGATGACCCTTTGGGTCGTCATAGAGAGTGATTTCAAGTTTGAGTTTTTAAATTATTTTAAAATAAAAAGCAAAAAAAATTACCTATAAAAAAACGAAAAAGAGAAGAAAAACTACCCAAAAAAATTACCTATAAAAAAACGAAAAAGAGAAGAAAAACTACCCATTCAAATTGGGAAGTAGTTTCAAGTTGGAGTTTTTAAATAAAAAAAAAATTGAAAAATAATGAATTACAAATTCAAATTGGGGAGTAGTTTTAAATTGGAGTTTTGAAATAAAAAAATGAAAATCTATTTATATATAATATACATATAAAAAACAAAAGTAATAAAATAAAATAAAAAACTATATATATATATATATATATATATATATGATAAAAAACAATGAAAAATAAATATATAAAAAATAACTATCCATTCAAATTGGGTGGGAGTAGTTTCAAGTTTGAGTTTTTAAATTATTTAACAAAAAACAAAAAAAATACCAATAAAAAGAAACGAAAAAAGAGAAGAAAAACTACCCATTCAAATCGGGAAGTAGTTTCAAGTTGGAGTTTTAAACTAATTTTAAAATAAAAAACCGAAATAAAATAAAATAAAATAAAATAAAATAAAATAAAATAAAATAATGAATTACTAATTCAAATTGGGGAGTAGTTTCAAATTAGAATTTTAAAATTATTTAAAATAATAGAAATAAAAGTTATAAAGAAAATGAATTAAAATAAAAATAAAAAGGAAAGAAACTAAAAAGCAACCTTGTAATTACACAGTGTAATTACCATAAATTCTCACCTCCCCTTGAGAATTAGAGAGCGTAATTACACCCCTCCAATTATACCCAATTTCACGCTGACCAAGTAATTACTTGGCCAAACAAACATGCCAAACTGTATAATTACCCCCCAATTACTGTCACAACCCGGATTTCCCACCCTCGGGGGTCGTAATGGCTCCTACTAATAGGAGCTATGCAAGCTAACTTAATTAACCATGTCATTAAACACCTATTCCTTTTAACAATTAACAACATTAAATAAAGGCGACGAGAATAAAATCATAAGCGGAAGACTTAAACATAGATAGATGATCAAAAGTACAGAAGTTCCAACACTTATATTTCTATCCCGGGACTGGAGTCACATACTTACGAACATCTATGGAATACTACATACAAAGTCTGAAGAAAATACAATTTGTTTGTCTCGGTACAATGAGATGACAATCAAGTAAAGATAAAGGGAGACGCGAGGCCTGCGGATGCTTGCAAGCTACCTCGGGTCTCTCTGGGACTGAAGGTCAGCTCCCGTGCTAATGTTGCTGCTACTGATGCTCAGAACCTGGACCTGTGCAAAAAGATGCACAGAGTGTAGCATCAGCACAACCGACCACATGTGCTGGAAAGTGTCTAGCCAAACCCCGGCGAAGTAGTGACGAGGCTAGACGGGACACCACATAAACCTGTGCAGTTCTATATATGTACAGCCGAAAATGCAATACCAGGCAATTAACAATATGGGAGGGGAAACATGCTGTGGGGAGATACCAGTATTAACAGTAAAGCCAGGTAACAGTCAGAGACAACTCATAATTGACAGCTATCAAGAAACTATCACCAACAATAAATACATTTGCATCAACAACTTTTGCGGCGCGCAACCCGATCCTATGTACATTTCAACATTTTTGTGGCGTGCAAACTGATCCAATATTATTATTGTTGCGGCGTGCAACCCGATCCATATCATTTACTTTTGTTGCGGTGCGCAACCCGATCCTCAAATAGCATTTAGGTTTGTTGTGGCGTGCAACCCGATCCTTATCATTTATCATTCTACCTCACCCAAGCACAATCACAAATTAGGGGCAAGGGAGTAAACAAGTATTTGGAAGGAAATCCCAACAACGGATACACAAACAACCAATAACAACGGATACACAAATAACCAATACCTCAACAATTGCTTTCCCTCTCGAATTCGGCTCCAACTCGACCAAATCTATGCAATAAGGACTTCATGTTTTCAATATGTGCTAAACAAGTCAAACCCAATGATTATTTATAGTTTTTCATCAATTTACTCCAAAAGGTCAAAAATGCCCCCCGATCAAACATAGTCAAAACCCGAGGTTTGAACCAAAACCCGATTACCCATTCCCCATGAACACAAATATAATAGTTATTTTTGAATTGGACCTCGAATTGAGGTCCAACACCTCCAATTTTAGAAACCCTAGTTCTACTCTAAATTCCCAAATTTCCTCATTAGAATCTTTGTTTTGAAGTTGAAATTATGTTTAAAGATGTTAAGGAGTAAAGAAAATAAGTTAGAAATCATTTACCAATCATTTTGAAGAAGAAGAATCGTTTGGAAAATCGCCTCTTATGTTTTGGGTTTTGAAAAAGTGAAAAATAACTAAAAATCCCGAACCTTTTATACCCTACTGAAGGCTCAGCACAGACCGCGCAAAAGTACACTGCAGCCGCACTGAAGAACTGGAATTTCACACACTCTGAACCCACCCAACGCGGACCGCACCGATTTGGCACGCGACCGCGCTGAGGGAATGGACCAAACCCCCACTCTCTGAATCTCCCGGCGCGGACCGTGCTGATATGGCACGCGGTCGCACTGGTCGACCTAGGACCACTGGCCCTCAGAACCTAGCCACGCGGACCGCACAGAAATGCACAGTGTCCATGCGGCTTCTTGCGCGGACTGCGCAGAGTCGACCGCGGGCGCACTGAATCCCTGAAGCTATAACCATCTGCTGTTTCTAAGCCTAAGACCCCCCGAGACCTACTCAAAACTCACCCTAGCCTTCGAGACTCCAAACCGAACATACCTGAAAACTCAACAACATACTACGGACTCATCTGTGTGATCAAATCGCCCAAACAACATCATTAATCATCAAATTAGGCCTCTATACCCATGATTCCCGTCCAATTTCCATAAAACATCAAGTTTAGAGTTTCTAGTTCAAAACATGTCAAATGACATCCAAATTCAACCAAACTTTACAGTAATTGCTTAAACCATACATAAGACTTGTACCGAGCGTCGGAACTAAAATACGAGCCCGATACCATAGTCTTTTAATCAAATTCACTTTCAAAATTCCTGAATTATTTTCAGAAAACAATTTCACATGAAAATTCATTTCTCGGACTTGGGACCTCGGAGTTTGATTCCAGGCACTCACCCAACTCCCTTATTTTCCTACGGACGCTCTGGGACCATCAAATCACGAGTCCGGGTTCGTTTGCCCAAAACGTTGACCAAAGTCAAACTTAATCAATTTAAATATGAAAATTCATTATCTTTCTCACAAATTCATATTTATACTTTCCGGCTACGCACACGGATTGCGCACACAAATCGAGGCAACCCCAAGTGAGGTTTTAATGGCCTCAGAAGTAAAGAGTGAGTAGGAATACAAGTGATGACCCTTTGGGTCATCACATTCTCCACCTCTAAAACAATCGTTCGTCCTCGAACGGACAAAAGAAGGAAGTACCTGAGTCGGGGAAAAAATGGGGATAACGGCTCCGCATATCAGACTCAGACTCCCAGGTCGATGCCTTAGGAGGCTGACCTCTCCACTGAACACGAACAGAAGGAAAACTCTTGGATCTCAACTGACGAACCTGCCGGTCCATAATAGCTACCGGCTCCTCCTCATAGGATAAGTCCTTGTCCAACTGGACAGTACTGAAATCTAACAGGTGGATAGGATCGTCGTGATACCTATGAAGCATGGATACATGGAAAACTGGATGCATAGCTGATAAGCTGGGCGGCAATGCAAGTCTATAAGCCACCTCTCCCACTCGATCAAGAATCTCAAATGGGCCAATGTACCTAGGGCTAAGCTTGCCCTTCTTCCCAAATCTCATCACGCCCTTCATAGGCGAAACTCGGAGCAATACCTGCTCACCAACCATGAAAGCTACATCTCAAAACTTACGGTCTGCATAACTCTTCTACCTAGACTGAGCTGAACGAAGCCTCTCATGAATAATCTTGACCTTGTCCAAGGCCTCCTGAACCAAATCCGTACCTCTCAACCGAGCCTCTTCCGGCTCAAACCATCCAACCGGAGACCGACATCGCCTACCATATAAAGCCTCATAAGGAGCCTTTTGGATGCTCGACTGGTAGCTACTGTTGTAAGCAAACTCCTCCAAAGGCAAGAACTGATCCCACGAACCTCCAAAATCAATAACACAAGATCGGAGCATATCCTCCAAAATCTGAATAGTCTGTTCGGACGGACCATCCGTCTGGGGATGAAATGTTGTGCTCAAGTCTACCCATGTGCCCAACTCTCGATGAACTGCTCTTTAGAAGCATGAGGTAAACTGCGTACCCCGATCCGAAATGATAGACACGGGCACACCATAAAGGCAAACAATCTCCCGAACATAGATCTCAGTGAACCTCTCAGAAGAATAGGAGACTGTCACATGAATGAAATGCGCTGACTTGATCAACCTATCAACAATAACCCATATCACGTCAAACTTCTTCCGGGTCAACGGGAGTCCAGTAACAAAGTCCATAGTAATCTGCTCCCAGTTCCACTCGGGAAGCTCAATCCTCTGATGTAAACCACCATCCTCTGATGCTCGTACTTAACCTGCTGACAATTCAAACAACGAGCCACATATGCTATGATATCCCTCTTCATCCTACGCCACCAATAATGTTTCCGCAAGTCTGATACATCTTCGTGGGCCCAGGTGAATAGAGTACCTGGAGCTGTGGGCCTCCTCTAAAATCAACTCTCGAAGCCCATCCATATTGGGCACACAAACTCGCCCATGCAATCTCAAAACTCCATCCGCATCTAAGGTAACCTGCTTGGCACCTCCTCGTTGCACCGTGTCTCTAAGGACACATAAATGGGGATCATCAAACTGCCGATCACGGATACGCTCTAATAACGAAGAACGAGCAACCATGCAAGCTAACACACGACTGGGCTCAGAAACATCCAGTCTCACGAACTGATTGGCTAAAGCCTGAACATCCAAAGCAAGCAGCCTCTAACTAATTGGAATATAAGCAAGGCTGCCCATACAGGCTGACTTCCTACTCAAAGCGTCGGCCACCACATTGGCCTTCCCCGGATGATATAAAATAGTGACATCATAATCCTTCAATAACTCCAACCACCTCCTCTACCTCAAATTCAACTCTTTCTGCTTGAACAAGTACTGAAGACTCATGTGATCAATGAACACCTCACATGCCATGCCATACAAATAGTGTCTCCAAATCTTCAAGGTGTGGACAATAGCTGCCAACTCTAAATCATGCACTGGATAATTTTTCTCATGAATCTTCAACTGCCTTGAAGCATAGGCTATAACCTTGCCATCCTACATCAATACTACACCAAGTCCAATACGGGAAGCATCATAATAGATGGTATAAGGCCCAGATCCCATGGGCAAAACCAACACTGGTGCCATAGTCAAAGCTGTTTTAAGCTTCTGAAAGCTCGTCTCACACTTGTCCGACCATCTGAACTGGGCACCCTATTGGGTTAACTTGGTCATCGGGGCTGCAATAGATGAAAACCCCTCCACAAACCGGCGGTAGTAGCCTGCTAACCCCAAGAAACTCCGAATCTCTATCGCTGAAGCAGGTCTAGGCAAGTCCTTGACTGCCTCTATCTTCTTCGGGTCCACCTGAATACCCTCAACTGAAACAACGTGACCCAAAAATGCTACTAAACTCAATTAGAACTCACACTTGGAGAACTTGGCATATAACTGACTATCCCTCAGAGTCTGAAGAACCACTCTAAGGTGCTGCTCGTGCTCCTCCTGGCTGCGGGAGTACACCAAAATATCATCAATAAAGACTATCACGAACATGTCCAAATATGGCCCAAACACTTAGTTCATCAACTCCATGAATGCTGTTGGGGCATTGGTCAACCCAAACGACATGATCAAGAACTCGTAATACCCATACCGACTACGGAAAGCTGTCTTAGGGACATCGAATGCCCTAATCCTCAACTGGTGGTAGCCAGATCTCAAGTCAATCTTGGAAAATACCCTGGCACCCTGAAGCTGGTCGAACAAATCATCAATCCTCGGCAGTGGATATTTATTCTTAATCGTTACCTTGTTCAATTGCCGGTAATCTATACACATCCTCATCGATCCATCCTTTTTCTTGACAAATAACACTGGCGCACCCCAAGGCGAAACACTGGGTCTAATGAAACTCTTATCTAACAAATCCTGCAACTGTTCCTTTAACTCTTTCAGCTCCGGTGGGGCCATACGATATGGCGGTATAAAAATGGGCTGGGTTCCCAGCGCCAAATCAATACAAAAATTGATATCTCTATCGGGTGGCATACCCGATAGGTCTGAAGGAAAGACATCGGGAAACTCCCGGACAACAGGCACATAATCTATGGGAGGGACCTCAGTACTGGAATTGCGAACATAGGCCAAATAGGCCAAATAACCCTTCTCGACCATGACTCTACGGGTAGAATGACCTGGAGTTCCTCTCCACTCTAAGCAAAGCATATCCGGCAAGGCTAAAGTCACAGTCTTGGCATGGCAATCTAAGATAGCGTGATAGGGTGATAACCAATCCATACCCAGAATGATATCAAAGTCAACCATATCTAAGAGCAACAAGTCTACTCGGGTCTCAACACCCCCAATCACTACAACGCACGAACGATGGACTCGGTCGACCACGATAGAGTCACCCACCGGTGTAGACACATATACTGGGATACCCAAAGCATCACTAGGCATGACTAAGCATGGTGCAAAATAAGATGAAACATATGAACACGTAGATCCTGGATCAAATAGTGCTGAAGCATCTCGATCACAAACCAGAATCGTACCTGTGATCACCGCATCTGAGGCCTCTGCCTCGGGCCTAGCCTGGAGTGCATAGCAACGGGGCTGGGCCCCACTACCCTGAACTGTATCTCTAGATCGATCTGCTGCTAACTAACCTCTATCCTTGGCGGTCTGAACTCCACCTCTATGGCCTCTACCTCCACCTCTATGGCCTCTACCTCCACCTTTGGCTGGCTGCAGAGCATCCGGTGACTGGATCCTAGGACGAGGACGCTGCTGCTGCGACTGTGCATCACTTAATATCGGGCAAGCTCTCCTGATGTGACCATACTCACCCTCTGAACATTGTGGCTGGCCCTGGCGACCTGAATGACCTCCACGAAAACTCTGAAGTGGCGGTGCGCTGATGGGAGCTGGCGGTGAGTTTAGTGACTGCTGATCAGAATACTACCCACGGAAACCACGATCACTAGGGGCACCCTGCGAAACCTGAAGGGCTGACTGGAAAGGCCTAGAAGGCTGGCGCCTATCATAAGAATCCCTGCCTCCAGATGAGGCACCACTTAAACAACCTGCGTTACGGGGTCTCTTGTCCGCCCTATGGCTACCCCCCGTGCCAGAATCATCTCAACTCGGCGGGCCACATTGGCTATCTCCTGAAAGCTGATCTCACTACCAGTCTCCCTAGCCATCTAGAGACGAATCGGCTAAATCAAACCATCAATAAATCTCCTCACTCTCTCCCGCTCAGTGGGGAGTATGACAAGAGCATGGCAAGCTAGATCGATAAATCGGGTCTCATACTAAGTGACTGTTATAGACACTTGTTGGAGGCGCTCAAACTGCCTCTGATAAGCATCCCTCTGAGTAACGGGAAGAAACTTCTCCAGAAATAACTCTAAAAACTGATCCCAAGTCAAAGACGGCGACCCCGCTGGTCTGGCTAAACAGAAATCCCTCCACCAAGTCTTGGCGGACAGATAAACAGAATGCAGCAAAATCAACTCCATTGGACTCCACAATGCCCATGTTCCAAAGAACCTTGTGGCAGCTATATAAGAAATCCTGGGGGTCCTCAGTAGAATCACCGCTGAAAGTAGTAGTGAAGAGCTTGATGAACCTGTCCAGCCTCCACAAAGCATCTGCGGACATAGCCGCGCCATCGATGATCTGAGCAACTACCCCCGGCTGAACCGCCATAGTTGGCTGAACCGCCAGAATCTGACCCTGGGGAGCTACTTGATCTGGAGTACGTATAGCAGGAGTTTGGGCTCCTCCTCCAGCCTGAGATGTGGCTGGTGCTACAAGAAGTAATCCTGCTCGAGTGACGCTCTCCATGAGGCCTACTAACCGGACCAAGGCGTCCGGAAGAACTGGGGTAGCTATAAACCCCTCTGGGACCTGAGCTGGGCCTACTGGCGCTGCTGGGACTAGAGCTGGAACCTCCTAGTCATAACCGACCTGAGGCTTCGCCGTTGGTGCTGCTACTCGGGGCTAAGCTCTGCCCCTACCTCGGCCTCTAGCACGGCCTTATTCTCTGCCCCTAGCGGGAGATGCCTGGGGCTCGAACTGCTGGTCTGTAGATGAGGAAGCGCGTGTTCTCTCCATCTGCGAGGAAATAGAGTAGAAGTTCAATTAGTATTGAGAAACCAAACCGCACGACAAGAAAGAACAAAAGAGAGATCTTTCCTAACATGGCAGCCTCTGGGGATAAGTACAGACGTCTCCGTACCGATCCCTCAGACTCTACTAAGCTTGTCCGTGAGTTGTGAGACCTATGTAACCTAGTGCTCTGATACCAACTTGTCACGACCTGAATTTTCCACCCTCAGGGGTCGTGAAGGCGCCTACTAATAGGATCTAGGCAAGCCAACTTAATTAACCGTTTCATTAAACACATATTCCTTTTAACAATTAACAACATTAAATAAAGGCGACGAGAATAAAATCATAAGCGGAAGACTTAAACATAGATAGATGATCAAAAGTACAGAAGTTCCAACACTTATATTTCTACCCCGGGACTGGAGTCACATACTCACAAACATCTATGGAATACTACATACAAAGTCTGAAGAAAATACAATCTGTTTGTCTTGGTACAATGAGATGACAGTCAAGTAAAGATAAAGGGAGATGACAGGCCTGCGGACGCTTGCAAGCTACCTCAGGTCTCTCTGGGACTGAAGGTAAGCTCTCGTGCTAATGTTGCTGCTACTGATGCTCAGAACCTGGACCTGTGCAAAAAGATGCACAGAGTGTAGTATTAGCACAACCGGCCCCATGTGCTGGTAAGTGTCTAGCCTAACCCCGGCAAAGTAGTGATGAGGCTAGACTGGACACCACATAAACCTGTGCAGTTCTATATATGTACAGCTGAAAATGAAATACCAGGTAATTAACAATATGGGAGGGGAAACATGATGTAGGGAGATACCAGTATTAACAGTAAAGTCAGGTAACAGTCTGAGACAACTCATAATTGACAGCTATCAAGAAACTATCACCAACATTAAATACATTTGCATCAACAACTTTTACGGCGTGCAACCCGATCCTATATACATTTCAACACTGTTGCGGCGTGCAATCCAATCCACAATTATCATTGTTGCGGCGTGCAACCCGATCCATATCATTTAATTTTGTTGCGGTACGCAACCCGATCCCCAAATAGCATTTAGCTTTGTTGCAGCGTGCAACCCGATCCATATCATTTATCACTCTACCTCACTCAAGCACAATCACAAATTAGGGGCAAGGGAGTAAACAAGTATTTGGAAGAAAATCCCAACAACGGATACACAAACAACCAATAACAACCCAGCCTGGGGTAAGTCACTACTTTTCTCTTTCTTTCATTTCCACATCCTAGTTCACCATTCCACTCAAGCCAAGATTCTAAGAGTTTATTATCATTTATTTTCCTAAGTTCATATTTCAAGCCGAGCCAATGCTCCACGGAGTTTCACGACCACAATATCCTTCACCAAGTGTTTACAACATATAGAAACCATTAAATAAACATGGAATGCATGATATTAACCCAATTATCTACAAATAAGGACTCACGGTCATGCTAGACACCGATATATAAGAACTCGTCACCATGCCTATGCGTCGTACTCGATCAAGTTGCAAGTAGCAACAAGACTCACTCCTATTCCCTCAAGCTAGGGCTAAACCAAACACTTACCTCAAACTCCAACGGACAACTCAATCCTCAACAATTGCTTTCCCTCTCGAATTCGGCTCCAACTCGACCAAATCTATGCAATAAGGACTTCATGTTATCAATATGTGCTAAACAAATCAAACCCAATGACTATTTATAGTTTTTTCATCAATTTACTCCAAAAGGTCAAAAATGCTCTCGTGCCCACATAGTCAAAACCCGAGGTTCGAACCAAAACCCGATTACCCATTCCCCCATGAACTCAAATATAATAGTTATTTTGGAATCGGACCTCGAATTGAGGTCCAACACCTCCAATTTTAGAAACCCTAGTTCTACTCTAAATTCCCAAATTTCCCCATTGGAATCTTTGTTTTAAAGTTGAAATTATGTTTAAAGATGTTAAGGAGTAAAGAAAATAAGTTAAAAATCACTTACCAATCGTTTTGAAGAAGAAGAATCGTTTAGAAAATTGCCTCTTATGTTTTGGGTTTTGAAAAAGTGAAAAATAACTGAAAATCCCGACCTTTTATACCCTACTGAAGGCTCAGCGCGGACCGCGCAAAAGTACACCGCGGTCGCGCTGAGGAGCTGGAATTTCACATACTCTGAACCCACCCAGCGCGGACCACACTGATTTGGCACGCGGCCGCGCTGAGGGAATGGACCAAACCCCCACTCTCTGAATCTCCCAGCGCGGACCGCGCTGATATGGCACGCGGCCGCACTGGTCGACCTAGGACCACTGGCCCTCTGAACCTAGCTACGCGGACCGCACAGAAATGCACAGTGGCCGTGCGGCTTCTTGCGCGGACTGCGCGGAGTCGACCGCGGGCGCTCTGGGGGCCTGCAATCCCTGAACCTACAACCATCTGTTGTTTCTAAGCCTAAGACCCCCCGAGACCTACTCAAAACTCACCCGAGCCCTCGGGGCTCCAAACCGAACATACCTGAAAACTCAATAACATATTACGTCCGTGCGATCAAATCGCCCGAACAACATCATTAATCATCAAATTAGGCTTCAATACCCATGATTCCCTTCCAATTTCCATAAAACATCAAGTTTAGAGTTTCTAGTTCAAAACACGTCAAATGACATCCAAATTCAACCAAACTTTACAGCAATTGCTTAAACCATATATAAGACTTTTACCGGGCGTCGGAACTAAAATACGAGCCCAATACCACAGTCTTTTAATCAAATTCACTTTCAAAATTCCTTAATTATTTTCAGAAAATAATTTCACATGAAAATTTATTTCTCGGACTTGGGACGTGTAATAGATTCTAGGAACACACCCAAGTCCCGTATTTTCCTACGGACCCTCCGGGATCATAGAATCATGAGTTCGGGTTCGTTTGCCCAAAATGTTGACCGAAGTCATACTTAATCGATTTAAATATCAAAATTCATTATCTTTTTCACAAATTCATATTTAAACTTCCCGGCTACGCACCCGGATTGTGCACAAAAATCGAGGCAACCCCAAGTGAGGTTTTCACGGCCTCAGAAATAAAGAGTGAGTAGGAATACAGGTAATGACCCTTTGGGTCGTCACAATTACACCCAAATTCATTTTCAAGGTGACTTTCCAAACATGCTCTTATTATCAATTATTAATTCATGTGACTTATATTGTGTTTTTTCTTTGCTTAGTTTCTGAAGACTACTTCTCTTTGCCCCTCCGTCACCACTCTATGTTTCATATTTATTGTTTTTGGCGTATTTGTTGCTATTCGTTTTTTGCTTGCTAACAAAAAATATTGTTTAAAAAATTATTTAAATAAAAGAAATACTAGAAAGAGTAATCAGTCAAATCGTACATATATCAGTATAAATTTACTTGTGAATTGAGATAAACTTTCTATCAATCTGTTCATAAAGTTATTAGGGTGAATCTTGCTATATATTTCTATCAAGCAGGTGAGTCCTCTGATGATGTCTAAATATTAGTAAAACTTGGTGGACTTTGGTGTTTTCTTTTGTTGTTATATTCGTTTATCCCTACAATTGGTGATTATGTAATTTTTTCGTTGTGGTTAGTTTCTTGAAAATCGGTATCTTGCACTTGCATACACTCATATGCATCTGATTTTTCATGCTGAAAAATATAATTGTAGGTAGAAGTTGGTATGTATTACAATTTATTCACTCTTGTCTAATAGTCCTTTGATACAAATATTTTTATTCATGTTGGCATGAACACCTTCAATCATGTGAGTTCTTCTCAGTTTGTTTATGTAAACATATTCATTTGTACATAGCTAATTATGGTTATGACATTATTTTTTCGTTTTTATTTTTATGTGAATTTACTCTTAAAATTTTCTGCAGTTGTTAGTTAATTTTTTGACTTCAAACTTATTATGGTAAAAACATATTAAGATGTTGATAAACTTTTCTACCAAGTTAATTTTTTTAATAAATTAATCCAAATTATTAAACTAGACAAGTGAATATCTATAAGAACTTTAGTACTAAAGTTAATGTGACTTAAAATTTCAGTGGAACATTAGACGTCCAAGTATCTTTAGGAGTTGGGTAAAATTGTAATTAGTGTTTTGTCTATATTTTTTAGTTGGGTTTAGAAATTATTTTTCTATTTAAGTTAGGAATAGTCGATATGATTGTGTATGGGTCAAAATTAGATCAGAGAAATTCGGCACGCAGAGACATAAGGTCGTGGTCAGACAAGCCAAGGTCGGACTGTCATCAATAACCAAGGTTGGACCGTCATCAATAACCAAGGTCGGACCGTCATCAATAACCAAGGTCGGACTCAAAAGGAATATTATGTCGAATATTCCCTATAAATTGTACCTCTTCTTTAGGATTTTTCATGGATACCCCCCTTATAAATAGGGGGAGGGCTCCCTCTTTCTAGAAGATATGTAAACACACCTCTCCAAAGAATTGAGAGGACCAGTGATCCCATACCTTCATCGGATCCAAATAAGGGTCATAAGGTTCTTATATTTGTCTACCATTGATCTTTATTAAATGAAAGAAGATCCGTCTCACTGAAGATCGGGTGAATCTTTTCCTTTATTCATATTTTTGTTACTTAATGCATCTTTACTTATGCCATTAAATCTGATCATAATCGCTGTCAACATTTATAATTGACTATGTTTCTCTATTTCTCCTACTCATCTCGGAACTAGAGTTAATTATCTTTAACTAGGATTTACCCCTTTATCTTTATTAATTGATTTGCTTAAAAAGTTTTCAACAACTTTTGAGTCAAACAATTTGGTGCCGTCTGTGGGAATTTTATAGTTAAAATTGTAGTTTTCTCTAGATCTAAATTCGATTTTAGTTTCACTTTCATTGATAAAACATCTCATCAATACCATTCAAATCGAATAATCACCTCACCGATTTGCTACATTTCTATCATCACCTTGCCAATACATATATTTATTGACGTAAATATTATTTTGGGAAGGTACAGTAATTTTACTGACTACTCCCATCTTTACTTTTGGTTGAACTCTATGATTACCTACAAAAGAAAAGAAAAAAGGAAAGCAATATGCTGATTAGGAAAAGAAAAAGAATTGAAGAAGGTGTTGATGAAATAGCAACTTTTATTTTTTTAAGTATAGCTAGTAAGATGGGAATGCCAGTGCTTTTGAGGAATTGAAATGAAAAAGACACTCAATTTAACCGTAAAAACAAGATTTTCCAAAAAAAAGAGACAGACGAGATAGTGTCTTAAATCAAGAATTACATAATCCTTTTGGTTAAAAAGTCTCGGGTTATGGTCTTAAAATAAGACCTACAAGAGTCTTTTGGTTAAAATCTCTCTTAAAAGAGAATATAGACTCACCATGGAAGAAAGTGAATTGGTTTTTTGGTTAAAATCTCTCTTAAAAAGAGAATAAAGACTCACCATGGAAGAACGTGAATTGGGTATTGGGAGCTCAGATTTGGCATGTTTGAACTAGGCAAAAGAGAAGGTGATGCCTCGATTACTGCAGGCAACAGTTTGCTATAAGAAACCGTACCATACTGTCTCGCTAAGATACGGGTCAGTATTTTCTCAATGTCGTGATCAAACATAGCCAAGAAAGGAAAGCAATCATCACAGTCCCTTTACAACATCAGTAGCAGCAACACAAAGAGAAAAGAAAGTACATGGAAGATAAAATCTTCATAACAACAAATTCAATTATAGACATAAAACGTTACTAAAGCAGACAGCCACGCCAAATTGGTAGCGGCCACTGAAAGCGTTACCGGAGAAGGGAATGTGGTCACTCTTCCCCACCCGTCGATCGATCGAATCGAGGTAACGAAAGCTTTCATTTTGTTTTAACTAACTATTTCTCTAAGTAAAATAAAAGCAGGAGCAATCACCCGGGTAACGCATCGTATTCTTCAATTAAAACAAAATTAAGCAAATTGGGACTCCCCCAGGGAACCCTTTAAGGCTAAGACCTTCGCCATCAAAGGTCGATAGGTTCGACCTCGTTCGAACTGGGACTGAGGCAAGGCCTTCGCCATCAAAGATCGACAGGTTCGACCTCGTTCGAACTGGGATTGAGGCTAAGGCCTTCGCCATCAAAGATCGACAGGTTCAACCTCGTTCGAACTGGGACTAAGGCTAAGGCCTTCGCCATCAAAGATCGACAGGTTCGACCTCGTTTGAAATGGGACCAAGGCAAAGGCCTTCGCCATAAAAGATCGACAGGTTTGACCTCGTTCGAACTGGGACTAAGGCTAAAGCCTTTGCCAAAAAGAAGAAGAGTTCGACCTTGAACGAACAACGAGGGGTTAACATATCGATAAGTCGAAATAACACCCTCAAAAGGCCAAGGGCCTTCGCCAAAAAGAAGAATTCGGCCTCGACCGAAATAACATTCGGCCTCGACCGAATCAACCTTCGGCCTCGTCCGAATCAACATTCGGCCTCGTCCAAATCGACCTTGCGGCCAAGGGCCGTCGCTAAAAAAGAGGGGGTCAACCCTTACGGCCAAGGGCCATCGCCAAAAAGAAGAATTCAGCCTCGATCGAATCAACCTTCGGCCTCGATCGAAACAATATTTGGCCTCGTCCGAATCAACTTTCGGCCCCGTTCGAATCAACACTCGACCTCGTCCGAATTCACATTCGGCTTGCTCGCCCGTCCAGGCCCAAGGGCGCAAATGACCTCCTTTGATACCGTCATCCTGGCCTCGACGACCTTCTCCAATTCTACCACCTTCTCGATCGACTCATCACTCGAGTCATTGGCCCTGATCGAACTCTACTAAAGTTCAGCCCACGGGGATACCACTAACCTAAAGATCGGCACCCTCAGTCGCGATCCACACTAGTTGACCTCCCCATCCGAATTTCTAAAAATTACTATTAATGAAGTCCGCTCACCGTGTTCGACCAAGAGACGACCTCGATAAGCGGAGGGACTAACTGTATGGGTCAAAATTAGATCAGAGAGATTCGGCACGCAGAGATATAAGGTCGTGGTCAGACAAGCCAAGGTCGGACCATCATCAATTACCAAGGTCGGACCGTCATCAAACAGCTAGTTTGCTTTGGAATACTCAAAAGGAATATTCTGTCAAATATTCCCTATAAATTGTACCTCTTCTTTAGGATTTTCCATGGATACCCCCTTTATAAATAGAGGGGAGGGCTCCCTCTTTCTAGAAGATATGTAAACACACCTCTCCAAAGAATTGAGAGGATCAATGATCCCATACCTTCATCGGATCCAAAAAAGGGTCATAAGGTTCTTGTATTTGTCTACCATTGATCTTTATTAAATGAAAGAAGATCCGTCTCACTAAAGATCGGGCGAATCTTTTCCTTTATTCATATTTTTGTTACTTAATGCATCTTTACTTATGCCATTAAATCTGATCATAATCGTTGTCAACATTTATATTTGACTATGTTTATCTATTTCTCCTACTCATCTCGGATCTAGAGTTAATTATTTTTAACTAGGATTTACCCCTTCATCTTTATTAATTGATTTGCTTAAAAAGTGTTCCACAACATTTGAGTAAAACAATTGTTTGATTTCAATTTATTTCCAAAAACACACACATAAATACACAAATACCAAGATTAGAAACACACTCTTAGGCAATTTGTTCAAAACTACAACAATTGATTAGAAGAATTCTCTCGGTTCCCACCTCTACGGTTGCTTTCTCTTTATAATTCATACAGATAATAATTTCTTCAAGTTATGTTACTTAGTAGTTTTTGTTCTTTTTTCTAATATTTTATGATTTGTTGGCATTTTGGAGGACTTCTTTAGTGTATGGTTTTTTCCCTTTAGAGATCAAAATGTATGATTTTCAGGACTTTAAATTTGTTTAACTTTTTAATTTTTTATTATATAACTCAATAATGTTTTAATAATATTTATGTAATTTTAAAATAAAATTATATTCACTGACATAGGATACATGCGCAACGCGCGTACCTTAAAACTAGTATTAATAATAGTAGTGAATAGTATATATTAATAATGTTGTGATTAATTATATTGAAATTATTTTTTGTTAGTTATTTGGTTTGGTGTACTAAATTAATACTATGCATTACTTAATTTTTCTAAAAATTTATTCATTTACAAAAATACCCTCCGACATTTTGAAAGATTTGGAAAAAGTTTTAAAAGGGTAGTTTTGTCTTTATACATACTTATATGTATCTTAAAATTAAGGGTTGCTAATAACATGATTTGTTATGTATAAGAATAGTCAGGGGCGGAGCTACCCTTGTCCGAGGGGTGTCAACCGACACCCCTTCGCCGGAAAATAACACTGCGTAAGTAAGTATTTTTTAAAAAAAATTGAATATATACAAGGGGTTGACACCCCTTGACACAAGACAAACTCTTTGTGCAATGGTCAAGGGGTGTCAAAATTTACCTAAGGTTGCAAGTTCCATTCTCAATAGCAATAAATTATTTTTATTTTGACACCCCTTTGTATAATTCCTAACTCCGCCACTAAGAATAGTACTAAATATAGTATATATACATAGGTTGAAAGACACTACTAAATAAGGGATTAATAATGCCAAATCTAATCCATGAATTCTTTTTCCTAATAAATCCTATCAAACGACCCCTTAGGGTTAATTATACTTAATATGTTGTGATTTGATTTGATTTCGAATATATCATTATTATATTTTTAAATTAAACACCGTATATCTTTTCCTTAACGAAATAACCAATAAGTTTGATAGATTTTGCCTAAAAAGATGTAAAATTTACGTGTAATTTGAATTTGGACAAAGATAGAGTTTTCTTTTATTTAAGTTGTACTTTACGGATGACTTAAACCACTTCGGACAAAAATAAAGAAAAAGGCAAAGACTTAAAAATAATTATGACTTCCTATATAATTCAAATAAGGAAATAATATAATAACCAAAATCTTTGTTGATTTTAAATTTTTAGATATTAAAAAATTAATTTAATTACGAATTTGTCCAATGCGAAAACTATTTTTAAAGGATAAAAAAGATGAATGATATTTCGTTTAGGAGATTCATGCTTTTAATTTTACAACTCTCTATGTACGTGCGTTGCTCATGTACCTTGTCTCAATTTTTTAAAAATCACATAAAATATTAATTTAAAAATTACATTTGAGCTATAAAATAAGAGTGTAAGCTCTAGAAATTAATAAATGTTAGATTCAATATATCTAACTTAATAAAGAGAAGAAATTTTTCTTATAGAAGTCCTCAATCATCATTCGATATATTTGTCTTAATATTTTTTTTTCCTATTATTATAATTTTACAAGTAATCATGTTTCATCTGTTGTTTCAGTAAGAACAATTAATCCAGGAATAAGATTTAAGAGTTTCAGCAGTAATTGATATGATGTGAAGAGGAAGAGATGCCAAAACAACTTTATGAGCACAACTTTTTCTCCAAAAGATAAAGACTTAGTGGGCCAATTAGTGATCCTATTAAACACCTTGACAACTAATTCATTAAAAATATATGATTTTCTTCCTGCAAGTATAAATAAGGCATCCAAGGTATTTGTTGTTCAAACCAGTAATAGATAGGAGGGCCTTTTCTATTAGTAGAGAAAGAAACAAAAATATCACCTATCAACTGATGATTCATCAATTTGGAAAGCAATTCAGCCCCAATAATAAATAATTAATGGGATAAAGGATCCCCATACTTCAGCCCCGGGTATATTTGAAAAAATAATGTCTTACCTATTATTAGAAACAACCTCCATATTATGTCAATCCAAACCTCTGAGGATTTTATGTGCCTGCAAACGTGATATACCAGTGCTCATGAAACCCTACCATATACTTTAGCCATATCAAATTTTAATGTTATATTAGCATGCATTGTAGCCTTCTTTACTCATATTGTGTACCATCTCCCGAGTCAACCTAATATTCTCAGTAATAGATCTTCCTTTTATAAAACTAGTATAATTCTGAGAAATGATCTTGCTCAATATAGTAGTAAGTCTATTATTAATAAGCTTTAATAAAATCTTGTAAGAAAATTTACTTAGACTGATTAGTCTAAGTTCGGAGAAATCATGAGGTGATCTGACTGTAGGAAGAAGAATGAGGCACGAGTGAGATATGAATCTTGGAATAATGCCTCCATTAAACAATTCTAGTACCATATTCTTAAGCAATTATATAGCAGCAATAATAACAAAACATTCCTGACATACCATCCAGGCTCGGTGAACTATGAGAGCTCATAGCAAAATAGTTTTCTTAAGCTCCCGCATAGTAGGAACCTCACAGAGTATGCCATTGTCCTCCCCAGTAATGTGTTTTGGAAGACATGAAAAACTTGAGAAGTCCCTATTATGATAATCATCAGCGAACATCTTCTCAAAAAATTTGATTGTTTCTTAGCCAATGTTGTCACTTCCTTCAATTCAATAGCTATCCTCAATCCTGTCTTCTTGAAGATATGATTGAGTAAAAAATATGGTATTAAGGTCCCCTTTGGCATGGCACGTGATACTTGATTTCTGTTTCCAAAAAGTTTCCTCAATTTTATATTGTCCGGTGCGTTGAGCATTAGCCTCATTATACCTGACCATATTAGTCACTAAATTATCCTGAAGGCAAAGTTCCTCAAGCTCAGCCACTTTATCCTTAATCGACTCAAATATGTCACCAAGGGTGTTCTTAATTAAACCACCATAAAAGCTTGCTGCATGTATTCTTTAATACTGCGAAGCGTGGTAGAACACATCCTTAAAGCTTGATTCATCAACCCAAAAATTTAAAAAATCTAAAAAATTTAGTAGAACATGTGTCATTGGATGTGAAATATATTAATAGAGGAGCATGGTCTGACCCTGTTCTCACTAGGTGTATGATGCTAGTATCTGAAAATCTCTATAACCATATTTGATTAATCAAGACCCTACCCAATCTCTTCCATATTCCTTTCTCAGGAACTCTATGATTGCACCATGTGAGCATTGACCATGCGTGGCCCAAGTCATGTAGTTCACAATCCACTGTGCATTCAATGAAAGACAAACTTTTTTCCGTTGTATGAGGTCTTCCACCTTGTTGCTACAAAAAACACTCACGCAAGTGCACGTGATCGTCAAGTAATAAAGTAGCGAGTGGAATATCGTTCCCACGAATACTTGTGATTAACTGTTGACTGATTTAAACTCAATTAAATTATCTATCCAAGAAGTTTTCTACAAAATAGAGGTATCACTAATTTACTACCTAAACTATCCAGCAATAATGTAACTAGAACAATTAACCAAACAACCAGCAATTTTCGAGTAACAAACTATAGGAAAGGATATTCCAGGGCCACAGGCTAGCTAACAATCGTATTGTGTTCTTGGCTTAAAACGACTAATTGATTTATCTGGATTGTTGATTGACAGGATTGATATTACTCATAAGAATCTGTCGAGTTCTTACTCGCCTATTCGAGCTAACTCAATGCCTATATGTCTATGGAATTAAGATTAACAAGAATGCATTTACAATTCCTATATTTCAACCAACCAAGGCAATTGGGTATATATCTATCCCAATTGCGAATCCGTTCCCCGATGCCCAGGTTCAAGAACTTTCTCTATTTAATTCTATATGCAATCTATAGTTCCCATTTTCGAGTTCAACCAAAGATTCATAGATAGTATTTCACTGTTAACTACTCAGCAAAATAATTAAAATCAGAATTAAATAAACAACCCAATATAATAAACCAACTTTGTCGAATTAAACTTCAAACAACAACATTCATGTTTCACCCATGACCCTAGAACAATGGGTTTTAGCTACTCATACTAGTGTTCATCACAATAAGGTTCAATTTCATCACAAATAGCAAAAACAAAGGGAAGAAAAGAAGAACTTGATGGTCAAATCTCCTCCTTGCCTCTTGCCTCTCTATACCTTGCACTAGACTATGAAAAACTTGATAAATAATCATGAGGCGAGCTTGACTTTATATAGGTTAAGTGGGGTTTCCTTGACCCCTGAACAAAGCTTCCTCGAATTCGGACTAGTGCGGTCGTGCACCTGGGCGCGCATCTGACCGCGTTAGTTCGACAACCTTCTGTTTTGGGCGCACTAAAAGTAGCGTTGGCACGCATCCGGCGCTAGCCCAGGTCCTTAATTCCTTGATTCTTTTCCTCGTCTTCGTGCGTACTCAGCTCCGAGGGGTCGTTCTTGCTCTAAAATAGTTCCAATCACCTCTTTAAGGAATCACATAGGCTCCTTGTCCTGCAATATGTACAATTCACAATTATAGCCCATTTTTAATCAATTAACCACATTATGACATTGGAATATAATTAAGCGGGAGCATAAACAATCGCTAAATTACCTAGATTCAGCCTATTATCAACACCCCACACTTAATTCATTGTTAATCCTTGAGCAATCACACTATATTTTCTAGAGGTTCCTTCACTCAACCATTTTTTCTAACGCATTACACCTAGAATAATTTACATACATTACGCCTAGCAGTGAACAATCCTGGCCTCACAAGTCGACTCTCAAATGCCATGCAGTATTCATACTTCCTCAAAGTACTTTACACAGAAGTCAAGCCTTGCCTTTTCTTCACGAACCAGATGCCCTCACACTCATAGTAAAGAGAATAAAATCAATCCATACATTTGAATCTCATGCTCACCTATATCAAAAGAAAATATTGCTCACTCTCACAAAAGAAGTCACATGCATACAATTGGTACCATAAGCTTGGCCTTAATATAAATCTCTACTAATGTAGGCTCACTTGGTCTAAAATCAATTAGGACTTTTTTATGGTTGTAATGTGGGATAAGAGACGGGTAGGATATATTTAGGAATAATGACTACCCCCCCTAAGTACTTTAACACATCACATAATCAACTTTAAGCGCAATGTATTCAATCCACTTCACCTTCGCAAACTAATCACCCCAAAAATGCTCCCTTCTTCTTTAAGCACTACATTAAATCATACCCACTAGCTGGCACAAGACAACAATTTTTTTTTCATCTCTTTCTTCTATATTTTTTTTCTAGATTATTCTTTCCTTTTCCCTTTTTTTTTCTCTTTTTCAATTTCCATTAGTGGTGTATTAGTTTACAAAGCAAGTACACCTTTCTTCTTTTTATTGGTTCCACTCAAAAGCCACACATCACTTACTTCCTTCCTACTTCTTTTAGCACTCATCTCACTATTAAAGTGCTTTAAGAGGCAAAAGGATCAAAACAATGTCAATTAAGAACACAAAGGGTATAGGCTTATAATGCGGGTGACAAACAAAAGTCTATAAGCTCAAAAGAGTTAACTAGGGATGAATTTTATTTGTGATAAGCAATTAATCTCAAAAATATCAAAGAAAGCCTAAAATCATTTTTCAAACCGAGCATCACCTCAAATTTCGCTTCAACTCACATACCGGAAAAGTTCTAGACACAAGTACAAAACATGGACTACACAAAAACCTCACCACACATGGCACATGACTCATTCTCGATCAGCTCATCAAGACGCTCCATTTCGAGCATTCAATTCGGTAACAAACATACAGATTAAGGCACTTTTGTGAGATTCAACCAATAAGACTAAGTGTTACACTCTAGGGTCTATTGTGTTCAGGATTGTCAACGCTATGGGTTCTCTTTTGATTTTATAGCTCGTAGCCCATTAACCTAATCTACAAATCAAAAAGAAAATAAAATTAAAAAAAAAACTACCTACACCCGGTTCAAGTTAAACCCTTGGAAAAGAACCGTGGCCTAAAAAAACCCAAGGGGGAGTTGCTACACTACCTAAGAAAAAAAATCTTTTTGGTATTTTTTATTTCTAGACTAACTTCCCTCAAGAAAATTGTCTGAAGGATTCGTCATCAGGAAGAGTATACATATTTTCCAAGTTTTTTTCCTCAACTTAGTCCCTCAAGAACCCCGCCGAAAGGGATCCGTCATTGGGACGAGCCACTTATCTATTTTAAACTAATGATTCCTACTTAAGACTAAAACTATCAAAGTCAAATAAAACAAAACAAAAGCAACATTCAAATGATACAACTACATACATACAATGAAGTGCCCCCCACCCCACATTTAAAAATGAAGACATGTCCCCATGGCTTAAAGTTTGAAAGAGCAATGAGGTAAATGAACTTCCCTGAAAGCTCACTCCTGGTTGGAGACGGTGTTTGGGTTGACGTGGCACGCACGACCCAGAGCTCGCAGCCAGCCCATGAATTTCTTTTCCGACTTCACTTGTCGATCTGCTACCGCATCTACTCAGGTGCCCAAATCAGTAATGGAGGTTCGCACATCAGCCATCTCTTGCTCCAAAGCAGTGAAACGGGATAAGATTTAATGGTGGTGCGGCTTTCACGTTCTCCTCAGCGTCCACCTCGTCATCAGAATCATCAGAGCCACTCCTTACCGCCACCTCTACTACTTTCGGCTCCTTACCGGTTGTCACCTTATCATCACGGAACTTGCCCTACTTTATTACCAACCCATCCATCGCTAGATTTTTGGGCACCTGAGCAGCTCTGCATAGCTGAGTCACTAAAGATGGGAAAAAGAACCCATACCTTTTGACTTGGATGCGGACGAATATTTCTTCATGCATCACTTTGGCCACATCAAAGTCGTGACCATTTACAAAACACCAAATCAGAGCAGCTCTGGGTCCATTGACCTCTATAGTATTGTGAGACGGAATCAAGCAGTTGTTTATGAGGTGTAGCCAACACTTTCTTTCAAAGGTGAGTGCTGAGGAGTGGAATTTCTCCCCATAGTCCATCCAAACCACTTCTTTTCCGGGCACACAAATTGTCTCAAAGAATCATGCCCATTTTTCGTTGTTGGGGTTGTGGCCGTACTCATAGAAGTTATCATGAGCAGTCGGAGGTGGAGGCAGCTGGTAGGCCGTCTGTATTGCCTCAACAGAAGAATTCACCGCCCTTTGGTGCACCGTGACTACTCCATTAACATGCTCTGGCACATTTGCATAGAACTTCCGCACAACCATTGCATTGCCCTCACCAAGCTCATTGATGAAGGGTTGCAACCCTCAACTCACTAACTTATTGTACATGTGAGGGCAGTGGCGCTAGAGCTGTCCGATGTGAATACCCCTTTTCGAAATTGGCTTTTTACGAGACTTTTCCGCAAAGCGGTCCTGAGCTTTGGCTGAAACAAATTTAGTAGCATCAAAGGGACGTGCATGTGCAGCCCCTCTTAACCTAGCTGAACCAGCCTGGTTGCACGATGAGGCCCCTATGGCTTGTCGTTTCCTAGGTGGAGCCATGATACCTGCAAAACGGGAACACATTAGCACAACCTAACTAAAATTTGTGATGCAAAACTCAGACTTCACGCGCATAAGTGGTCACAAACTACATAATCACATTCATTTGGGCCTTTCCGCAAACACCTCGTGGGCATTAGACCTTAACACCCCTTTTAAAGCTTTTTAGAACAATAATCCACCACATACACTTATCAACAACACAAATCAAGTGGAATTCCACCCCACACTTATCACTCACCAATACCTCAACATATTTCACTAATTTCTCTATACAAAACCTAAGAACAACTACTACAACAATGGCATAAGACACAACAAAAATCTGAAAAATAAAAAGAGAAAAAGAGAAGAAAAAGAGACTAGGGTTCATACCTGTAGTGGGAGATAGTGGTGAGTAGAGAAGGAGAATGGGGAAGCAAATAGGTGATCTTGGGGGGGGG
>MU666590.1:92680-113161 GCA_026770625.1 Nicotiana glauca
ACCTAAACAAAATAAAAGAAGAAAATAAAAAAACTTAAACTACACAAAAAACCTGGCGACTTTTTGACGGAACTAGCGCGGCCAAATGCGCGGTCGCGCCAGTTTTAGCGCGGCCAAAACAGAACATGGAGAAACTAGCACACCCAGATGTGCGCTCACATGCACGACCGCATTAGTAGCACGTTCAGAAGTGCGTCCAGGTGCGCAACCCAGTCATAGGTTGTGCAAATTAGTGCGTCCAGTAGCGCGGGCGCGCACCTGGGCAAATTTTTAATTCAACTTTTCACCTGTTCTTACCCCGTTCGATGGCCTTAGCACTTGCCCATTATCACCTGCATTGGTTAGCACTTCCTAAAACACAAAATCAATAACTATTACTATCGTTGGGTTGCCTCCCAACCAGTGCCTTATTTAACATCATGGCATGACAATTACAACAATTCAATGGGTTGCCTCCCGTCCAGCACCAGATTTAACGTCACGGCACGACTCAACACATTCTCAAGCATCCGCCAAGTCCACAGAGGTCTTGTGACGTGCAATGTCACCACCCAGTAATGTTTTATACCCTGACCATTTACCAAGAAAGTACCAGTTGAACTCATATCCCGCAACTCAACAGCGCCATGAGGCTTTACACTTACCACAACAAAAGGGCCTGGCCAACGAGATTGAAGCTTTCCGGGAAAAAGCTTCAACCTCGAATTGAACAAAAGAAATTCTTGCCCTGGCTCAAACTCTCGATGTTGGATGTGCTTGTCATGCCATCTCTTAGTCTTCTCTTTATACAATTTGGCATTTTCATATGCGTGCGACCGAAATTCATCAAGCTCGTTGAGTTGCAGCAACCTCTTCTCACCAGCCAAGTCCCCATCCATATTCAACTTTTTAATTGCCCAATAGGCCTTGTGTTCAAGCTCGACGGGTAAGTGACATGCCTTCCCATAAACTAATTTATAAGGAGACGCACCTATGGGAGTTTTGTATGCAGTTTGATATGCCCACAATGCGTCGTCTAGCTTCCCGGGCCAGTCCTTTCTATTTCCACTCACTGTTTTCTCAAGAATCTACTTCACCTGTCTGTTTGACACTTTCACTTGACCGCTCGTCTAGGGGTGATAGGTAGTGGAAATCTTGTGCTTGGCTCCGTGCTTTGCAAGAACATTATTCACCAATTTGTTGCAAAAGAGTGTTCCTCCATCACTGATCAACACTCTTGGAGTTCCAAAGCATGTAAAGATGTGCTTTTTGACAAAGTTTACCACAGCCTTTGCATTATTAGTGGGAAGAGCAATGGCCTCCACCCACTCGGAAACATAGTCGACTACCACCAAGATGTATATATGACCATTAGAATGTGGAAATGGTCCCATGAAATCAATCCCCCACACATCAAAAAGCTCCACTACCAGAATGTTTTGTAGCGGCATCTCGTGCCTCTTTGTGATCGTTCCGGTTCTTTGGCACCTGTCACACATTTTAACAAAGGCATGTGCATCCTTAAACAATTTTGGCCAATAGAAACCTGATTGTAGGACTTTCTGGGCAGTCCTATCACCACCATGATGTCCTCCATATGGTGAGGCGTGACAGTCATGAAGTATGGCATTCATCTCCTCTTCAGGAACACATCTCTGCACCAACCGATCTGCATAGAGCCTGTATAAGAATGGCTCATCCCACATGTAGAGCCTCAATTCATATAGGAACCTTATTCTATTATCGGGTGTCAATTCTGATGGTGTCAACCTACTTGCAATAAAATTCATATAATTTGCATACCACGGGCTGTGCTTCAGGCAATCGCCAATAACTGCTCATCAGGGAATGTTTCTTTGATTACACCCCCTTCAGCTACATGGTTCCAATTTTCTAATCTGGACAAGTGATCAGCTACTTGATTCTCTGTTCCTTTGTGATCTCGGATTTCTAAGTCAAACTCTTGCAAGAGGAGGACCCACCGAATCAGTCTCGGCTTGATGTCTTTCTTCTCAAACAAGTACCTGATAGTTGAATGATCTGTGTAGACGATGACTTTGGTCCCCACTAGATATGATCTGAACTTGTCAAACGCCCCACCACTGCAAGCAACTCTTTTTCAGTAACTGTGTAATTCATCTGGGCTGGGTTCAGAGTTTTGCTTGCATAGTAGATGGAGTGAAAGATTTTATTTCTCCTTTGCCCCAACACAGCTCCAATAGCTATATCACTCGCATCACACATCAACTCAAAGGGTTGCTCCCAATCCGGGGCAATGATAATTGGTGCAGTCACTAGCTTTCCCTTCAGCTCCTCAAATGCTTTCAGACAGGCATCATCGAACTTGAAGAAGACATCTTTCTCGAGAAGCCTACACAAAGGAGAGGAAATTTTCAAAAAATCTTTAATGAAACGATGATAAAAACCTGCATAGCCCAAGAAACTGTGAATGCCTTTGACAGGTGTTGGTGGAGGCAATTTTTCAATCGCTTCCACCTTTGTCTATTCGACCTGCAAACCATTTTTAGACACCTTGTGCCCAAATACTATACCTTCACATACCATGAAATGGCATTTTTCCCAGTTTAGTACTAAGTTAGTTTCTTCACACCTAGCAAGCACTTTATCAAGATTCATCAAGCAGTTATCAAAAGAACATCTAAACATAGAAAAATCATCCATGAATACTTCCACAAACCTATGGACCATGTCAGTAAGAATAGCTATCATACACCTTTGAAAAGTTGCAGGTGCATTACAAAGACCAAAGGGCATTCTCTTGAACGCATACGTGCCATAGGGGCACGTAAATGTGGTCTTCTCTTAGTCTTCTAGGGCTATAGAAATCTGATTATACCCTGAGTAACCATCTAAGAAGCAGTTGTACTCCTGGCCAGCTAATCTATCAAGCATTTGGTCAATAAAGGCGAGGGGGAAGTGGTCCTTCCGGGTGGCATTGTTCAATTTTCTATAATCGATGCAAATCCTCCACCCAGTGACAGTTCTTGAGGGATCAAATCATTATTTTCATTAACTACTATAGTCATCCCCCCTTTATTGGGTACACATTAAACGGGGCTTACCCATTTGCTGTCTGAGATAGGAAATACAATACTTGCATCAAGCCACTTAATCATTTCTTTTCTTTCCACCTCTTTCATGATCGGATTTAGTTGGCGTTGTTGCTTTACACTGGGCTTGTGTCCATCCTCCATGAGGATTTTGTGCATACAAAAGGTTGGACTAATGCCTTTTATGTCAGACATTGTCCACCCAAGTGCTCGCTTGTGCTCACGTAGCATTCTCAACATCTTCTCTTCCTACAATTTAGACAAGTCAGAAGAAACAATAACAGGTAAAGTGTTAGAATCTCTCAAATAAGCATATTGAAGGTGAGGTGGTAGAGGTTTAAGCTCCAGTTTTGGGGCTTCCTCAATGGACGGCTTTGGAGGAGGTCCTTCTGACCTATTCAAAGGCTCAAAGGGGTGTACCCCTTGCATGTACGCACAAGATGTATCTAAGATGTGCATCATCTCCTCAACCTCATCATCACTCCCCAGGCTATCAAACAACATAAATGCTTTCTCTGAGAATCGTCTAGATATACACTTGGATCATGAATTTTCATCAGCCTCAATAACAGATATCATTGAGAGCTCCTCATAGTGGCGGGGAAGTTGAATTGCTTTGTAAACATTAAAAACTGCTTCCTCGTCGTCTAACCTCAAGATCATTTTTCCCTCTCTCACTTTGATAATTGCATCACCAGTAGCCAAGAGAGGTCGCCCCAATATAACTGGTGTGAGCACGTGATTTTGCCTCACATGAATTATTCCCACACAATCAAACAAAAAATTGCTTGGTTTTATTGTGTGCAATTTGGTGAATTTTCGTGATATTTTTGTTATTATTTGCATTTATATGTGCCTGTGTATTTTATTTAATTAATGAAAAATAGAAAAATGTGTTGCTTTTTTGCATTTAGGATTTGATTTCACATTTTTAGAGTAATTAAGCAAATTGTTGTTTTACAAAAAAGGAAAAAATTCACAAAAAATAATGTATTTTACATTTTTAGTATTTAATGTCGAATTTTGTGTTTTCTTTTTATTTGGTATTTAATTATGTTTGTGATAATTACTACTTAGAGTTAATTAGTATTTTAGGACAATTTGGTCAAGGATTAATTTAGGTTTGTATTTTTATTTTAATTAGAATTTTAGAAAATAAAAGAAAAAGAAAAGAATTGGAGGAAGTCAGAGCTGGGCTAAAATTCCCCAAGCCCAAACAAAACCCACCCCTTACTCGGCCCAAACCCGTCCCAGTCCAGTCCGTCTCCCACTTAACCAAACAAAGCCGTTTAAACAGCCTTTGATCTAAGCCGTTGAGTCGATTCGTTGTAGCGGTCAAAATCCCACCCCATTACCCGTTTATCTACCCGACACGTTCCCTTACCCGGTCCACCCCTATTAGCTCTAAACCGACCCCGTTTTGCCCCCATATTTAATCTGGACCGTTGGTTCCCCTTGATCCAACGGTCCACGTTAATTCCTTCATTTTGATATACCCAACCCCATCAGACCCCTACCCCCTCAGAAGCCCCCTCCCCCATCTCGTCTCTTCAGAGATCAAATCCCACGTTCTCGACTCAACTGTTGTGACTTCCTCCTTCTTCTTTCTTCCCAAGATACTCTCAATGCCATTTTGGATGGCCTGGGTAGTTTCTTTGATTTCCGAATAGCTCATGATTTTATTGGATTTCAATCCTTCCTCCAACATGCCTCCCATTTTTACCACTTCATTGAAAGACTTCCTGACTGCCGACACCAGGCGGCCGGAATAAGTGGGCTCTAAGGCCTGTAGGAAGTAATCAACCATCTCGCTCTCCTTCATCGGCTGATCAACCCTCATCGCTTGATCTCTCCAACGAAAACCGTATTCTCGAAAACTTTCTCCGAACTTCTTCTCAATCTTTGTTAAAGACAAACGATCTGGGACGATTTCCAGGTTATACTGAAAGTGACAGGCAAATGCTTGGGCCAGATCGTTCCAAGTGTACCACCGACTATGATCTTGACAGGTGTACCATTCTAACGCTGAGCAAGCTCAAGCTTTGACTGAAGTACGCCATTAACAGTTCATCCCTTCCTCCTGCACCTCTCATTTTACTACAAAATCCCCTCAGATGGGCCACTGGATCTCCATGTCCATTGTACAAGTCGAATTTAGGCATTTTGAACCCTGCCGGCAGTTGTACATTTGGAAATAAACATAGGTCTTTGTAAGCTACACTTACCTGACCTCCTAGTCCCCGCATATCTCTAAAGGATTGTTCCAAACTCTTGACCTTCCTGGCCATCTCTTCCTGCTCCAAATTCTTAGGAGGCTTCTCGATTTCTGCCGTGATACTAACCTGAGGAGGGTAAAGACATGGTTCAGGTGCTTTGAAAGTGGGTTCAGGAGGGTAATATTGATGTCCTGCGTTTGGAATACAAGCTCGCTGGAAGACTTGTGGAGTGCAGCTAGTAGAGGTGCCACAAAAACAGGGGTAATTGGTGGAGGAGAGTATGGAACTGTGTTTGGAACTTGTGGTGTCTGAGAGGTAGTTCCCTGATGATGTTGATAGATGGGAAAATTTGGGGATGAGTCCGAAACAAACTGTTCTGGAGATTGGGCGGGTATTGGGAGGAAAGTAGGGTTGGCAGGATAGGCTGGAAGTGGCTGACCCCTCGTCCAGGCCTGGTACATCTCAGCCATTTGTTGTTTTAACTTGTACATTTCATATTTCATGGCTTGAATATCTACTTCTTCCACCTCAGTGCTCCTTTCTCTTTCGGGGCTAGACATGATCACCGGTATTGGTCCCTTTGATCTAGTCTGATAATGGTAATGTTCCAGTACGCTCTAGATAAACTAACTGGTTGAATTCTCTGGAAATGAACAAACTTGTTAGTTTCTAGAGTTTAACAAATATTGCAATCGTACGTTGGGATGCAATGCACCTAGGCAGTTATCTATTTTCTATCATGCATGTGCTTCGGTTGCGTGCGTCATTCCGACCTCTCATAATTATGCCCCTTCTTTTATTGCCTCTCAACTTTCCTTTAGTTTATCCTTATTTATTAATTATTTCTTTCTTTCTTTTAATGGTGGTCGAATCTTATGGATATTGCCTACGTATCATGTCCCCGCATGAATCAGACCGTGCATAGTTCTGGCTAAAGCATAAATAGTTAAACATTTTTTCATAAAAACAAACTGCTTTGATTACAGACTCAGAAAAAGTTTACAAACTTGGACAAGACAACAAAGCACACTGACAAACTTACAAACTTTAACGAGAAAATATAGACTCAAAACAAAGATTAAGAATACATTAATGACCCAAAATTCCCTAGGGCCCGCGAGGCATCATTTGGCCTTGCCGCGGGCCTTTGTGCAAGATCCCTTTGAAGCCTCTCCAGATCGTTCATTATTTTCTTGACGAACGTCAGTACTACCGCAAAAAAGGTGGTACGGGTCATGTCCTCACACACTCGGCATTTTGCAGTAATGTATTGTGCGATATTTCTGACCCCTTGTCTAATCCTGCTATTTTCCTGCAGCAATCGTCCTATATGTTGATCCCGCGTTTCCAGCATTTGAGAGTTATGGAGTAGTTGATCTTGAAACTTATGCATTTGTTCCTCCATCCGCTCCATCAAGTCATAACAGTGATTCCTATCTGCTCTGAAATCTCTAGCTTGCCTGAATATCCCGTCTTCGAGAGTGATTATTTCCACTCAGGATAGTGACGCTCCCCTCATAGTCCCTCTTCATCTGCTGCATATGAAGTGCTCACTCTTTTGCATCCTTTGTCCATCTGGCCCGGATTCTTACCAAGCTATCTTTAGATCTCTCCAAATCCTTTTGACATTCGCGGTCTTTTCCTTTCAGTTCGGTTATGAGTTTTTGGTCAGCCCGGCTCCTTTCTGGTTTTTTGACAGCTATTCTCATTTTTCGAATTTGAAACTTAAGGGCCTCATTTTCTTGGATTAGCTTCTTCTTTTCCCCCTCATCCGCAGTGGCTTGAACACCCTTTTCAAATTGAAGTTCCATGGCTTGCCTCTCCAATTGGCTTATTTTGTCCCTGTACTTGTTTTCCTTAGTCAACCAGTTCCATTGCTCTTGTGCCTTGTCAGTGAATTGTTCAATATGTGGTCTCTTTGCAGGATTTTCAGGAATCTAGAATCTTTTGCCAAACCAGACATTGTACTTGGGATCTATTTCGCCTCTAGCTCGATCTCGGACCATGGTCTTAGGCTCGAGGAACCTATATTCATTCAATATTTGGCGAATTCTCCCTTCTGGAAATGCAGCTTTTGGCCCCAATTCAATGACTTGTTTACTCAGATCTTTGTCGTTGTAGACTGTTTGAAATCTTCCCAATTGGCGCGAGACTCTATATGGAGCATAGGGTTGGATGCTCCGGATACCCATCAAGAGAATATAAGGCACCTCAGCTGACGTATGTATTACTTCGGTCATGGGAAGCCATCCCAAAGCCCATTCAATTTTGTCAACGGACAAAGATTTCAAAAGAGATATCCAAGCCTTAGTGCCCTCAGGGAACTCAATATCTATTACCCGGGTTTCAAATTTGTCGATGCAATTCAACCCGGTCAAACCATAATTCATATACCCAGCCCAGTGACAGATGTGCTCTTGCATCCATAGCTGTAGCAACAAATTGCAACCCTGGAAGAACTTCCTCCTTTCTCGGCACGTGGTCAAGGCTTGATAAATTTCCGATACGATCAGAGGAACCATCGTGCTAGTGGCTTTCTTGAATGCAACATCTAGCATTCTTATGAGGCTGATCTCTATGTGACCATCTTTTCGTGGACAGACCAGAACTCCCAAGAAAGCTACCATGAAAGCTAAACCACACAACAAACAGCCAAAACCCCACTTTCAAACTTACCCCCACACTCCATACAGCCCACCACAGCATTACTACCCACAACCAGATCCCCACTTTTCTGTGCACCATGCTCAGACGTATATTCAACCCCGACCCACGCATAATGGCGTGCGCCAGCTCCACAAAATACCTACCCAACTCCACAAAATCCCTACCTACCCCCAAGAGCCTACATAAACCTATCTGGAATAAGTTTCTGTCCAAGCCAAGGCTTCAGGAATGAGAGGACACAGAAGCAGAAGACTTTCACTCCACTGGGAGAATCATATACCAGTTTATCCCATAGGCTGAGGCAGTTGGGCATGTTGAGTCCAATTGAGGCTAAGTTGCCAAACCCTCCTCCAAGAAATCTCGACCACTCAGTAAGTTGTGAGTATTGTTCAGGGGCCCCGGGAAATGACATAGAGAAATGCTAGAAATTAAAAACAGATATTCAAGAGCTTATCGACACTTATCGGATCGAGGTTCAAGCCCCGGAAACGCCCAACATCAATCAAAATCCACTTCCAGTCCATCACAAAACCAATATGATTGAGCTTGTACAAAGAGAGGGAGAACCAAAGAAGCCCTCGCAAACAGTAATGATGATTTGTTCCAGTGAAACCAGTTTAAAAGAGAAGGTGACCGGTGGGAAGTCGGAGGTCCAGTTGAAAGGGGTGAATAACAAGCCAGTTGTGGTGTTCGAGAAAGGCTCATCTAGCATTGTTACAGTGAAACCAGAATAAGCAAAAGTGGTGGTACCGGGGGTTGCAAGTAAACCTGTTGTGGTCGTGAAGGGTGCTCGCATAGAGCCTGTTATTATAATGTCGGTAACTCAGTTGCCAATGATCAACAGTAAAGCTGTCCCTTAGAGTTATGAACAAGTGATGGTGACATATAAAGGGAAGGAGATCAGGGAAGAAGTTTGTGAAGCTCAGGGTCTGACTCGTTCAGGGAGGTGCTTTGCCCCTGAAGAGTTGAGAAAAGCCAAAATTCCCAAAGATACCCCGGTATTGGTGAAGAAAGCTGTGACAGAACAAGAAGCGGAAGAATTCTTGAAGAAAATAAAAGTACAGGATTACTCTATTGTAGAACAATTGAAGAAAACACCAGCCCAAATCTCATTGCTCTCATTGCTGACCCACTCAGATGAGCACCGCCAGGTGCTGATGAAAATATTGAATGAGGCACACGTCCCTGTTAAGATCTCGGTGAATCACTTGGAAAAGATAGCAAATAAAATCTTTGAGGTAAACAGAGTTACCTTCTCAGATGATAAGTTTCCTATGGAGGGCACACAACATAACAGGGCCCTTTATCTAACGGTAAAATGTGAAGTCTCTATGGTCACGCGAGTTCTGGTTGACAATGGGTCCAGTGCAAATATATGTCCTCTTTCCACGTTGAATAAGCTAAAGGTCGATGATTATAGAATTCATAAGAACAATGTCTGTGTGTGAGGGTTCGACGACGGAGGCAAAGATTCTGTGGGTGACATAATACTAAAATTGACAATAGGGCCCGTGGAGTTCACCATGGAGTTTCAAGTGCTAGATGTGGTGGTCTCTTATAGCCTTTTATTGGGGCGACCCTGGATCCATACTGCCAAGGAAGTGCCATCTACGTTGCATCAAATGGTTAAATTCGAGTGGGACAGATAGGAGATTGTGGTGCACGGTGAAGATAATATGTGTGCTCTGGGTGATGCCATTGTACCCTTCATCGAAGTGGAAGACGACCAGGGTCGTGGGTATATCAAGTCTCTGACACAGTACCAGTAGAAAAGGTCCTAGAGGGGAAAAGAATCCCAGTTCCTAGAGTAACGACCGCAACTATCATGGTGGCTTCTGAAATGTTAAAGAATTGTTTCATACCGGGTAAAGGTTTGGGTGCTGATCTTCAAGGCATAGGTGCAACCAGTTTCTCTTCCAAAGAATTTGGATACTTTTGGTTTGGGGTTTAAGCCCACTACAGCAGATGTGAGACGAGCCCAAAAAATGAAGAAGAAGGCATGGGTCTTGCCAAAGCCAATCCCGCATCTGTCCAGATCTTTCGTCAGGCCAAGTATTAGAAAGCAGTTGTTGTCAAAAGTTCCCGGGTCACTGATTGGTGCTGATGGAGATTTGGATAAAGGGTTCAAAAGGTTATTTGCTGAGGTTAACATGGTAGAAGCTGGGGAAGGTCAAGCAAGGCAGATATGCAGTTTGTGGGACCAAAGGCAAAGCTCAATAATTGGAGGGCTACTCATCTTCCCAATCGGAAATAGTCTTAGTAGTTCGCTCTGGTGTTCCTTCTTATTTGTCTGGATTATTCCAGGGTTGTAATCAAGATTTTTATTTTTCAGTCGGTCCAAGTGTGCAAAACCTTGCTATCCTATATTTCAATAAAATGAAAAGCTTCTTCTTCATTCTTTATTTTAATTTTTTTTTCTTTTCTCTTTTCTGTACAGTTCTCTTTATACTGGCCCTAATGACATGGAATGCATAAGGAATCCTTGACCCAGTCTAGAAAATCAATCTGACTCCAAAATAATAGTGCAGAAATAGATTATGAGTCAGAATACGATGAGGATGAAGCCTTCGAAGAGATTAGTAGGGAACTAAGTCAATTCGAAGAAAAACCTAGGCCTAACTTAAACGATACCGAAGCCATCAATCTAGGGGACGCAGATAACATCAGGGAAACTAAAATAAGCGTCCATATTGAGCCAAATATCATAGGAGAATTAATCAAAATACTTATTGAATTCAAAGACATTTTTGCATAGTCATATGACGACATGCCGGGTTTAAGCACCAATTTAGTGGTTCACAAATTGCCCACTGACCCGACATTCCCTCCCGTCAAGAAAAAATTGAGGAAATTCAAAACTGATATGAGTGTTAAGATTAAAGAAGAGATAACCAAACAACTGGATGCAAAGGTTATTTGGGTCACTCGATATCCTGATTGGTCGACTAATGTGGTGCCAGTACCAAAGAAGGATGGAAAAATTAGGGTGTGCGTTGATTATCGCAATCTGAACAAAGCAAACCCAAAGGATAACTTTCTGTTACCCAACATCTACATTTTGATTGATAATTGTGCCAAACGTGAAATCAGATCTTTTGTGGATTGCTATGCTAGGTATCATCAGATTTTGATGGATGAAGAAGATGTAGAGAAGACGACATTCATCACGTCGTGGGGAACTTATTGCTACAGAGTAATGCCATTTGGTCTGAAGAATGCTGGGGCAATATACATGCGAGCAATGACCACTGTATTCCATGATATGATCCATAAAGATATTTGAGGTATACGTGGATGATATGATCATTAAGTCAAAGCAGCATGCCGACCACATCACAGATTTGAGGAAGTTCTTTCAGAGACTTCGCAGGTACGACCTCAAACTCAACCCTGCCAAATATGCATTTGGTGTTCCATCCAGAAAGTTGTTGGGATTCATTGTCAGTCGGCGAGGCATTGAGTTGGACCCATCAAAGATTAAATCCATCCAAGAATTGCCACCCCCAAAGAACAAGACCGAAGTAATGAGTCTATTGGGAAGGTTGAACTATATCAGCAGGTTTATTGCTCAACTCACACCAACTTGTGAACCCATTTTTAAGATACTTGTTAAGTCACTTTACAGACTAAGACAAGCACTCAAACAATGACATGCAAGATTTGACCAAATAATATTGTCAGATGGTTTCAGTTTATGTTAAGAATACTTCAAATCATATAGTCATTATTTGATTATATATGATATGTTGATGAAATATTTAAAATGTGGGGGCTTTTAGCTTATGCATGACAAAAGTCAATGTTAGACGTAATATTTAAATTATACATAATTTTTTAACCCCATTAATATAGTAGTTGGTAAATTCATCAGTTGTTTAGTCTTAATGAAGACTAGTTGATGAAACTACTAATTCGTAAGTTGGTCACATGCCTTTCTCGAAAGATCATTTTCTTTATTGAAAATTTATATTGTTTAGTTCTTTTATGAAATAATGTCACTTTGAAGGTTGTGACTTTTCATAGAAAGATACGTCTTTACGTTTTAGTATGGACATGACCGTTCATAAACGAATATATTAATACGTTGGTCTATAATGAGGTGAATCAACCGATGAACATGACCAAAATCCATTTCAAGTTGGATTTGTTTCATGAATGGAGGTGCTATAATTTGAATAAATAACATACAAATGCTTGAAAATGATGGAGAGATTGATAAATTTGTTATATATTAAAAGGTTGTGGTCACAACAGATGCCAATTATTCCAATTATTGTTATAATATACTATTACTATATTAATGGATCGTTTGGTATGAGGTATAAGAAGGTATAAGGGTGGTATAAAAATTTAATACCACCTTAATAAACTGTTTGGTTAGTAAATTAGGTATAAGTTATCCCGGTGTTAATTTTAATACTGGGATAACTTATACCTTATAAAATGTGAGGTAATTAATACCGGTATAACTTATACATTCTTCTTAGAAATTATGCAATTGTCATTCTTAATACAACATATCAAACAAAGAATAAACAACAATACCAGCATAACTAATCTTAGTATAACTTATCCCGATATAACTTATACCGGCATAACGTATACCGTTATAAATCATATTCCAACCAAATGACCTCTAAATGTAGTCAATAATATGATATGCAATCGCAAGTCGAGACGTATTAGTCTACAACATAAGGAAGCTTGCACTGAGTGCTCATGACAATGAAACAAGTTTTGAAGTATTTAAAATATACTCCAAATTATGCTTTGCACTACAATAAGTATCCGCGATAATAGAGGGGTATAATGATGAAAATTAGATCACCAGTTCAACCGATTCTAAACAGCCAGTGGATGAGCGATGTCTTGGAAATCGTCCAAATAAATGTGCATTGAGCGCTCTATAGTGGAGACTGAGTTTATAGCCTTAGACAAGGCCGATGAAGAAGCTGAATGGCTCAAGAATTTCTTGAAAGATATTCTATTTTTGCCTAAGCCTTTGGCACCTATATGTATACATTGTAATATTCAAGTGGCAATAGGCAGGGCAAGGAGCGTTATGTATAACGGAAAATCTCGTCACATTCGAAGGAGACACAATACCGCTAGACAACTACTCTCTAGTGGTGTTATCATGATTGACTACGTAACGTCAAGAGATAACGTATCAGATCCACTTACAAAAGGCTTATCTAAAGAGGTAGTTGAAAGATCATCGAAGGGAATGGGTCTAAGGCCTAGGACAAGTCATCATGGCGGTAAATATACCTAACAGAATGGAGATCCCAAGAGCTAGGTTCAAAGAGATCAAACAAAGTTATGAATGACGGTCCAACATTTTCAAATAACTCAACCCATTCTCGTGATGAAGACAATGTTCAGGAATCAAGGTAAAGCATTAAGGCTTTTTGATGAGTCAATAAAGCTTAAAGCTTTTTAATGATTTTATAAGTCTGGTAGGATATGACCAGATAATGTGTCTATAGAATTATACGTTTAGAAATCACCTATGTGAGTGTTAAGTGTAAGCTGCTTTAAGGGGAATGAAAGTAAAGGCCCATTCTCTAAGCACTCATGAAACCAGGCGGTGTTCATGGCTGAAACGAACACAATTGTGAGAACCAAAAACGGTTAAGGGTTAATTGTGTGACTTATGGTTGTCTAGGTATACACTAAAGTTCGACGGTTCAAAGATATCAAATCTACCGATTGACTGAGTATATCTGACATAAGTTCACTACGGAAAGTTCAAGGGGAAACCTACTTATCCGATGCGATTAATCCTTATTTGTGAATCACACAGTATTTTTATGCATGTTTTTCCTCATATGATCATTCCCCATTCATGTGGGGGATTGTGTGTTTTTATTAAGGGGTGTGAATGAGAAATGAAAGAGGCACCTTTTAGATTGCACCTCTCCATATCACCCTTCCTTTGTCTATAAATTTAGAGGTCTGTCCTCATTTTTCAAACATGAAATCAGATGAAAAAATCTGAAAATTTCTCCTCTATTTTATATATTGTTGCATTATTTTCAAATAAACATAAATGGCAAGTGTGATTTGCTCCGTTTGTTGAGTTCGCTGAAATTCTATAATTTCGATTGTCATATAGATTGTCAGTATTACAGAATAGTTATTCCGTTTTATCTTGGGAGAAATTAATCCAAAACTTTGGGCAACAGTGAGAGGATTAAATTCCTTAAGGACGCACAAACAACTTGTGGGCTCGAAATTATTTTTTCTATTTTGTTTATTAAATTAATACTTCTCTGATTTTCTGATTTTGAACACAATAATGTCAACATTTTATGCTTAACTTTTTTGCTTGATAGAAACATAATGCCACATAGAAAAATGGTATCATTGTACAAAGATAAAGACATAGTGACTCGATCAAGATTTTATATTAAAATAACTCACTCATCATAACAATTGGGCACCGAAACAAAATAATCAGAAACTATAGCTTACATTCATTTGGGAGAGCCTTTGGAAGAGAAATATATCCACATGCATGCTTTATGTTTCTACATTTAGTCATATTTCTCTAGTTAACGAAAAATTGATTGAATTGATTTATTAAAAATAAGAGAAATTGGTTGTTGTTCTTTCCTCTGCATAATTATCATAACAAGAGAAGGAGGTAGTTTAATCAGACAACTAATGACCATAATACAATTTTGTATTGTTACAATTCCAATTAAGGGTGTTCAAGAAAAATAAAAATTCAAACCAAATTAAATTGACGTAAAATTATAATCGATATATTCATTGACTTGATTTGATTTAGTTTTAAATTTTTTTAAAATGACAATATTTGGTTCAATTTAATATTTAAGAAAAAGTCAGAATAAATCATTTATATAAATATATTAATTTATAAATTTGTATTACCATAAATATTTGTTTTTATAAAGACGCTTTATGTGTTTAGCTATAAAAATAGTATGTAGACATCTTTATAAGCAAAAAAAATTGTTGTTTTAATTATCAGTGTTGGATAAGTTATAAAACATATATAGATACAAGTTTGTTGTATGATTTACGGAAGTGATTAATTGTCATGTTTCATTGTGAATGTTTCAATAGATAATAGATTGTCGATGTGTTTGGTACGAAGGAAAATGTTTTACATGAAAAATATTTTTCTAGAAAATATTTTCATAGAAAATGAGTGGTTTTATCACTTATTTTTCCTTGTTTGGTTGGTGAGTGAATTGTTTTTTTCAAAATATTTTCTAGTGTTTGGTTAGTGTAACGACCCAACCGGTCGTTTTGAGCATTTGGCACTTCGCTCGGTAGTTTACGGGCATGAGTAGCTCTGTAGGATGTATTGACTTATGTGAATCGTCGGTTTTGGTTTTCAGGTTATTCGGAATTTGATTTGGGAGAAAGATTCTCAACTAAGAAGCTTTAGATTGGAAAAGTTGACCAAGTTTGACTTTTTAGTATTTGACCCCGAATTGGAGTTTTGATAGTTCCGTTAGCTCCGCTGGGTGATTTTGGACTTAGGAGTGTGTTCAGATTGTGATTTGGAGGTCTGCAGTTGAATTTGGCCTGCAATGGAGAAAGTTAGATTTTTGGAAAGTTTGATCGCAAGTGGACTTTTTGATATCAGATTCGGATTGTAGTTCCAGGAATTTGGAATAGCTTCATTATGTCATTTGAAATTTGTGTGCATAAATTTGGGTTCATTCCAGATTGATTTTCTATGTTTCGGCACGAGCTATGGAAGTTGAAATATTCAAAGTTCATCAAGTTTGAATTTAGGTGTGATTCGTCGTTTCGAAATTTTTATGTGTGTTTTGAGGCCTTGAGTAGGTCCATGTTATGTTATGGGACTTTTTGGTATACTTTGACGGGGTCCCAAGGGGCTCGGGCGTGTTTCAAATTAACTTCAGATCATTTTCTCCATGTTTTCACTGCTGGTAGCTACTGTTTCAAACCTTCTTCGCGATCGCGAAGATTGGCACGCGATCGCGTAGTATATCAGAGGAGTTGGCCTTTTTCCTTCATCACGTTCGCGCCACTGGCATCGCGTTCACGAGCCTTTGTGAGGTCTGGGAATCGCGTTCGCGCCCTTATGACTGCATTCGCGTAGGACAGAGAAGAGAACCTGGTACTGGGGTGTATGTCTTCGCGTTCGAGCTTACGCGATCGCGAAAGGTGGAGCTATTGTGAACCGCGTTCATGAGGTCTATGCCGCGAACGCATAGAGTATTTGGTGGAAGATTTATTTTTGTTCATCGCAAACGCGATAGATTTTTCGTGTTCGCATAAGAGATGCCTGGACAAATTATAAAGTACTCTATTTCGATAGTTTCAGTCATTTTTATATTTTTGGAGCTATTGAGCTCGGATTGAGGCGATTCTTGAAGCAATTTTCACCATATGAATTGAGGTAAGTATTCTCTTCTCGGTTTTGGTTATATTTCGCAAAACTATCTTCATTTTTGGTAATTGGATGGTAAATTTTAAAGAGGAAATTGGGAGTTTTAGCCTAAGTTTCATTATGTGAATTTTTGAGTTTTGAACATCGATTTGAAGTCGGATTTGAGTGAAACTAGTATGGTTGGACTCGTAATTGAATGGGATGTCAAATTTTATAAGTTTGGTCGGGTACTGAGGCGCGGGTCTGGGTGTGACTTTTGGCCGATTTTGGGTTTTGATTAAGGATTCGATCTCTATCATTTGAAATTATTTCCTTGGGCTTTATTTGATGTATTTGAGTTACTTTTGGCTAGTTTCAAGCCGTTTAGAGGTCGACACGTGTGGGATGACATTCTTGGAACATCGCTTGGTTCGCTCTGTATTGGAATTTGCTTGTTCGATGTAAGTAACACTTCTAAACTTAGTGTTGAAGGTATGAAATCCCGAATTACGTGTTATGTGATTAGTGTTGAGGTGGCGCACATGCTAGATGACGAGCGTGAACCGTGTAAGTTGTGACTCCGTTATTTTTATGGTACTGTGTAGTTACATAATTTTACTTGCAACCATGAAATTCCTACGTACTTGAGCTATTGAGGTGTGATACATGTTAGAAACCATGCCTAGACTACATGTTTATCTTGTTGGAACCCACATGTCATTTTTATTGTTGAGCTATCTGCTTTCGTTGATTTACATACTCAGTCATACGTATTCATATGCATATCATATCTCAGTCTCTGTTATCATTTATTGACACATCATATCATCATTTTGGGCTAGTGTCACGATCAAAAATCTATTAAAGGTCGTGATAGTGCCGGACACCACCATCAGGCAAGCCAACAATAAATTAGTTAATCCTCATTTTAATATTTCTGAAATCATAAATTTCCTTCGATTAAACTGGTAAAAGATGAGCCTTACAGAATAATAATAACGTTCTCCAGTTTTAATATTAAGTATCCCATAATCATCCCAGAACCCGATGTCACCAGTGCATGAGCATTTACTAAGGAATAAAATAAAATACAATAACTATCCGGCATATAAATTTGGACAAAAAAGAAAATACAAATACTCTAAAGGAGACTCTGCTGGCTACAGGTCGTGCACAAGATGCAGCTCACCTAAGTTCCCGTGTCAACCACGCCGTTGCGCCCATAAGGCCACTAAATTCATATATGCATTTACAACAAAATGTACAACAAATGTAGTATGAGTACAAAAATAATGCTTACCCAGTATCCAGTCTAACCTTGAAGAAGTAGTGATGAGAGGTCGAGCCCGACACTTACTGGTGGTCCAAAAATATGATAATATGAAATTCTAATTAAGCATGATTTATAGAGATAACAACAAAACTCAGAACAAGAGATAGTTGAACAAATCTTTCATCAATATTAAAGAACCCCAAAACACTTCCTTCGTTTAAAAACATTTTATCACTTAAATAACGAATTTATTCAAGTCACGGAAAGGGTTTCCAGTTCTATTATCACACATAAATTTCACCGAGGATATTCGTCCCGATCTAACATAAATGTAAATTGTGCACTGCCAAGGGTCGAACGACGCGAACCATAGATGCGTCTATTACTCCGCTCGCGAAACATGCATGCAACGCAGTCAAATATAAGTTTAAGGAGTTACGCCGCTCGCGAATCATACCTGCGACGTAGTCAAATATCAATTTAACATTTAAATCGTATCTCTCTCTTGATTCTTGTCAAAATAAGAGAAATTCAGTTTGAAGCTTTTTAAGAAAATTACCCAGCTAGCGAAATATACATGCGACGTGGTTACACATAAATTTCTTAACCTATTATAATATTCCTCAATTCTTTTTGAAATTTTGAAGTTCAAATGAAACCTTTTAAATCTTAAATTCTTCAAATTTCAATTCTTTCGGGACAATTATTACTCAACCTCAATCTTGCTTCTTCTCAAGGCAAACAATAAATATAAATCGACGGCAATATCAACAAGGCATGATGTAAACCTAGACTACCCGGGCATAGGCGTAACTAGTAACTACGTACAAAGTCTCGTCACCTCGTGTGTACGTAGCCCCCACAAATAGAAGTATATATTATTTTATTTCACCTACGGGGTTAATTCCCTATTATAAGATTAGAAAGGATACTTGCCTCGCTCCGAAGTTTCATAACCGGCTCCCAAGCCCTTACGACGACTCAAACTGATGCCCAACGCTCCAAAACTAGCCAATAAACGTACAGACTAATGAAAATATACTCTAACACTCATAAAAATTCAATTTACAACATTTTCCATCTCTGCTCGGAAAGTCGATAAAATCACCCTCAGGGCCACATGCCCGGGTTTCAAAAATTTTTGAAGATAAATATTACCCATAACATTACGAACTCAAATATATAGTTTATTCTCAATTTCATGCCCAAATTCATGTCCAAAATCCAAAAATACCAAATTATAGGTTTTTCTTCAAAATCCCAAATTTCTACTAATTTTCATGTTAAAATCCTCCTATAGACTATATATTTAACTTACAAGAGGTGGGATTAACTTACCTTGACATAAACGATGAAGAACCCCCACTTGAAGCTCTCCAGAAATCGTCCAACCAAGAGAAAATGAAAGAAAATGGGCCAAATCCCCATTTTAAAGAAACCTCACTGCCTAGAGATCCTCGTACATGCGGTCACTTGACCGCTTCTACGGTTCCGCAGGTGCGGAAAATGATCTTTTTCTGCCGTCCTCCTCCAGACCCCTCAACTCCGCATCTGCGGGCTCGATCCGCTTCTGCGGCTCCACGCGTGCATGTGCGGTCCCGCTTCTGTGGAACTTGATCGCATCTGCGGTCCCAGTCTTCTCCAGACTAAGCCGCTTCTGCGACCCTCATGGCTGCTTTTGCGGCTCCGCACCTGCGGCCCTAATCTCGCAGGTGAGGTTACACCAAAAGACATCAGCCTCAGCACCTCCATAAGGCCAAATTCAATCAGTTAACCATCCGTAATCCACCCGAGGCCCCCGGGACCCTGTCCAATCACACCAACCAATTTCAAAACTTAATGAGGACCTTCTCGAGGCCTCAAATTACATCAAACGATGCTAAAACCATGATTAGCACTCCAATTCAAGTTTAATGAACTTTAGAGCTTCAAACTTCTATGTTCGATACCGAAACCTATCAAATCACGTTCGATTGACCTCAAATTTTGCACACAAGTCATATTTGACATTACAGACCTACTCCAACTTCTGAAATCGGAATTTGACCCCGACATCGAAGAGTCCACTTCCGTTCAAACTTCTAAAAAATCTTCAAATTTCTAACTTTTGCCAAATGACTCCTAAATGGCATACGAACCTCCAAATTCACTTCTAGGCGTGCTTCTAATACTAGAACCACCATACGGAGCTATTCTCGGATTCGAAATCTCAAACGGACATCGATAACATTGAAATGTACTTCAACCCAAATTTATAAAATTCTTTTAAAATGCTATCTTCCACAATAGGCGCCGAAACTCTCTCAGGTCACCCAAAACCCGATACAGACATACGCCCAAGTCCTAAATCATCATACAAACCTGTTGGAACCTTCAAACCCCGATTTTGAGGTTGTTTACTCAAAAATCCTATCTTAGTAAATTCTTCTAACTTAAGGCTTTCGAAATGAGGATTTTTTTTCCAAATCAACTCCGATCTTCCCGAAATTTAATTTTGACCACACGTACAAGTCATTATACTTGAAGTGAAGTTGCTCACAGCCTCAAACCACCAAATGACGCTTTAGATCTCAAGACGACCAGTCGGGTCGTTACAACTAGTTTCATGGCAATGTGAACCTGAGAGACTGGAGAGATTTATGACTGAGTGAGGCCGAGCGCCGGAGTAAGAGTGATATGATGGGATCATGCTACATGCCACATCATGTTATATTTATTATATTTTATAGGATCGGGCTGCACGTCGCAACGATATAGCGCTTGGACTGAATGTTCCCCTCCGGAGTCTGCACTTACCCCAGTGAGCGCAATTAATTTTTTTTTTTTTATATATATATATATATATATATATATATATATATATATATATATATATATATATATATATCATGCCGCAAC
>MU666590.1:121190-149314 GCA_026770625.1 Nicotiana glauca
TGGGGTGGGGTGGGAGTGCGTGAGTGGGTTGGTGAGGGTGGAGAATAAAGAGAAGCTTGGAAAATATTTTTCAACTTCTATTGATAGGGAAAACACTATCCTCCAAATGAAGAAAAATGAGTTCACGAGGAAAATATTTTTTAAAATATTTAAGTCAACCAAACATAAAAAGATTGGAAAATATTTTCCGTTCCTTCGTACCAAACACACCCCGTATCTTTAGTTTTATCAAATTAAATACAAAATTAACAAAAAAATATCACTTCTATTTGATTTGATTTGTATATTTAACAAATCGATATTGATGTTTGATTTCAAATATCACTTCTACCTAATTTCAATGGTAGCCAATTAGCTACATTCAATAGGTGACTTGTAGTTGTAATTAGGTGCAACATGTCACTACATAAGTTACCACTTTGTGTAGAATATAGTACTAGTATATGTTTTGGATAAGTAATTGAAGGCCGTGCTTTAACTTTAAAGTAGTACCGGCCCTCCAACTCCAATTACCAAAACGGCAAAATTTTAAAAGAAGAGTCATAGAAGGATCTAGAAACCCTAAATAAGGTTCTATATAAACTCGCTTCAAAATTTGTATAAACCTTCTCTTGCTTTCGAATCCTTTCTGTGTTCACTTCGCCTGCAATTTCTTCGTAGTAGCAAACTGCCGGAGAGATCTACAACGATGGCAGATACAGAGACGTTTGCATTCCAAGCTGAGATCAATCAGCTTCTCAGTCTTATTATCAACACTTTCTACAGCAACAAGGAGATCTTTCTCCGTGAACTCATTAGTAATTCTTCCGATGTGAGTCTCTCCCTAACTCTCACAGTTTTGTGTTTTTTTCTTCTCTCTGTGTTGGCTTTGAATTTTGACTAGTGTAGAGCCGTGCTTTGTGATTCGTTTCATATATCAGTCGTATGCCTGTTTATGGTTTGACATCAGTTTGAAAGCACCTGATATAATGTTATTGGTAATTCTGAAAACTGTATCATTAAACCCTATGTTTTTACTTAGCTGATAAGAGTGAGCTCTATTTAACTTTATTATTTGTGATTTTATCTAGTATTTTGCCTAGATTAGGGAATACACGAACTTTCTTGGTCTCTGTCCTACAAGTCTCTAGTTTGAACGTTATGTCCACATTGTAGATATTATGATAGTGTTAGTATATGTTCTTGTATATAATTATTTGAAGGATAATAGTATTTGACGGCATTCTGAGGATCAGCGATGACTAGCTTGTAGAGAATTTTGTGATAATTCAAATTTGTGATGATTCTTCTTATAAGCAAAATTTTGTGATTAATTTTTGTCAGTATTAGTTTAGTTTTAGACAGAATTGTTATACATGGTCCACCTAATTATGAAATGTAATCTGCTGGCACTTTGAGATTTTTTCGTCATAATGAGTCATATAGCTGGACCATAAAATATAATAGTGTCGTCAATATAGTTATTTAGTTATTTATAATAGAGGCAGTTCTTAGAGTACTGCTTTATGATGGAGAAGCTTCATTAAGCAACTGAGTTTTATTCTCCTGATAAAAAGATCAGCATTTTGTTGCATTCATTTGTTATCTGCATGCCATTATGTTATAGGGTATGGACTGTTTGTTGTTATACTTAGTGTTTAAATGTACAGATATCTGATTATTATTTTTGTTTTGGGATTGTTAATTAAGGCTCTGGACAAGATCCGTTTTGAGAGTTTGACTGACAAGAGCAAGCTAGATGCTCAACCTGAGCTCTTCATCCATATTATTCCAGACAAGACCAACAATTCACTGACTATCATTGACAGTGGTATTGGCATGACAAAGGCTGGTAAGTTAGAACATACTATTGTGTAGAAGTTTGTGATGTTAGTTGTATTTCTAGTCACTGATGTGTGTTTTATTTGTAGATCTGGTGAACAACCTGGGTACAATTGCAAGGTCAGGAACCAAGGAATTCATGGAAGCTCTTGCAGCTGGTGCTGATGTTAGCATGATTGGGCAATTTGGTGTTGGTTTCTACTCTGCTTACTTGGTAGCTGAGAAGGTTATCGTGACCACAAAGCACAATGATGATGAGCAATATGTCTGGGAATCTCAAGCTGGTGGTTCTTTCACTGTTACCAGGGATACATCTGGTGAGAACCTTGGTAGGGGTACAAAAATTACCCTCTTTCTCAAGGAGGATCAACTTGAATACCTTGAAGAACGTAGGCTGAAGGATCTGATTAAGAAGCACTCTGAGTTCATCAGCTACCCAATCTCTTTGTGGGTTGAGAAAACCATAGAAAAGGAAATCTCCGATGATGAGGAGGAAGAGGAGAAGAAAGATGAGGAAGGTAAGGTAGAGGAGGTTGACGAAGAAAAGGAGAAGGAAGAAAAGAAAAAGAAGAAGGTTAAAGAAGTTTCTAATGAGTGGTCATTGGTGAACAAGCAGAAGCCCATTTGGATGAGGAAGCCTGACGAGATCACGAAGGAAGAGTATGCCGCTTTCTATAAGAGCTTGACTAATGACTGGGAGGAGCATTTGGCTGTGAAGCACTTCTCTGTCGAGGGACAATTGGAGTTCAAGGCCATTCTTTTTGTTCCAAAAAGGGCTCCTTTTGATCTCTTCGACACAAGGAAGAAGCCCAATAATATCAAGCTGTATGTGCGTCGTGTGTTCATTATGGACAACTGTGAGGAGTTGATTCCTGAATATTTGAGCTTTGTGAAGGGTATTGTGGATTCCGAGGACCTTCCTCTTAACATCTCCAGAGAGATGTTGCAGCAGAACAAGATCCTGAAGGTTATTCGCAAGAATTTGGTGAAGAAGTGCGTTGAGCTTTTCTTCGAAATTGCTGAGAACAAGGAAGACTATAACAAGTTTTATGAGGCCTTCTCAAAGAACCTCAAGCTTGGCATCCATGAGGATTCCCAAAACAGGTCTAAGTTTGCTGAACTGCTGCGGTACCATTCCACCAAGAGCGGTGATGAGATGACCAGTCTGAAGGACTATGTGACCAGAATGAAGGAAGGCCAGAATGATATTTATTACATTACTGGTGAGAGCAAGAAGGCTGTTGAGAACTCACCCTTCCTCGAGAAACTGAAGAAGAAGGGCTATGAGGTTCTTTACATGGTTGATGCCATTGATGAGTATTCAATTGGTCAGCTGAAGGAATTTGAGGGCAAAAAGCTTGTTTCTGCTACCAAGGAAGGTCTCAAGCTTGATGAGAGTGAAGATGAGAAGAAAAAGCAGGAAGAATTGAAAGAGAAGTTTGAGGGACTGTGCAAGGTCATCAAGGATGTGCTAGGAGACAAGGTAGAGAAGGTTGTTGTCTCTGACCGTGTTGTGGACTCTCCCTGCTGCTTAGTCACTGGGGAGTATGGCTGGACCGCGAATATGGAGAGAATCATGAAGGCACAAGCACTTAGGGACTCTAGCATGGCTGGATACATGTCTAGCAAGAAGACCATGGAGATCAACCCAGAGAATGCTATTATGGAAGAGCTAAGGAAGAGAGCTGATGCAGACAAGAATGACAAGTCTGTGAAGGACTTGGTTCTCTTGCTGTTTGAGACTGCCCTCCTCACCTCGGGTTTCAGCCTCGAGGAACCTAACACCTTTGGCAACAGAATTCACAGGATGCTGAAGCTTGGGCTGAGCATTGATGATGATTCTGGAGATGCAGATGTTGACATGCCGGCTTTGGAGGATCCTGAAGCTGATGCTGAGGGTAGCAAGATGGAGGAGGTTGACTAAGTGCATAGTATCGTGGCTGATGTTCTATGGTTCCCCAGTATTTCCCTATTTTTTGTTTTTACCCCTTCAACGAACAGTATGTATTAGTTCTTAGTGCCATTTTTTGAGAATGGCAGTTCAATGTAGGGTATAATTTATCGGCTCTTTTGGTTTGGCATTTGTGGTTAATTTAGTTTTCTTTTGCTTCCTGTGAAATATTTACATCAACAAGGTGGAGAGACCATAATTAGATTTGGTTGCTCCGACCTTTCTGAATCCCTTTTTCGAGTGGTTGCGTTTCCCAATTTTACTAGTCTGCGACCAAACATCACTTGTCGAGGGGTTGCTTTCCCAATTTTACCGGTCTGCGACCAAAAAGAATAGCCGTTGGGTGTTGTGTTACTATATAACGATATATACAGAATTACTTAAAATTGATATCAGTGGTTGCGTTGTATATTTATTCCTATTATAAGTGGCTGATGCTTGAATCTGATAGAAGCCTTATTTTCAGAAATTAGCAGCAATCGTCTGTCTTTTTTTTAAAATCAATACTCACCATTGTGGTTGGAGGTTTGGGCTTGACCCCAATTTGTATATTAACAAAAAGTAGTAGAGTGCGGGATGGGGACTAATAATCTGATCCCATCCCACGAAATATGAGGCTATCATTTGCTATAATTAGCATGCCTTGTACATACAAGAGGATGTAACACACCTTCTAGGTTAGGATTAAGAACCATTTACAAAAGCTATACAACAGAATGGTTCTTTCTAGGCTTGATTCTAAAATTAATTAGTTGGTCTCTATCTGTCTTCAAGGTAGCTCTTGCCTTCCTGTACCAACTCAAATTTGCTCCATAATGTGAGAAATTTACCATGGGATGGAAGAAAGGTTGTTCATAGCATTGATTAAAATCTGTGAATCAGATTCAACAAAAATCTCCTTGTAACCCTTGTCTAGACACCATTTAATTCCCATGAGAATGGCTTTTGCTTCAGCCATATTATTTATGCAAACACCAAAAAAGCTAGAGAAAGCCATCACCAAATCTCCTCTTTGATCTCTCAAAATACCACCTCCTCCTGTTAGGCCTGGATTTTTTTTACTGCATCCATCTGTGTTGAAGTTGAGGTATCCATCAGGTGGTTTTCGCCATTTGACAGGGATAGCATTGAGAGCAAGTTTAATCTTTTTCCAGAATATAGCATAGATGTTTCCAATTATTAGGAAGAGTAGCAAACTGCTGGTGATAAGAGTAGTCATATAGGATTGAATCTGGTAGATTAGCCTTTGAATGGAGCTACTTCCTTCACCATATCTACCTGCACACCTCCTTTTTCAGATCTCCCAACAGATAATGCTCGGTAAGCATTGCAAGATAAATTCTAGAATTTTATAGTTACTCTTATTGAGCCACCACTTAATAAGAGTTTGCCTTAAATCACCAACGAAGAAAACTCACAAACGAATTTCCAAATACATTCCAGGCAGCTAAAGCACCATCACTTTCCACAAAGATATGATTAATGGTTTCAGCTTTTGGGATTCTGCAACATGAGCAGCTAAAAGGTTCAATAAAACCAAATTTGCTGGTGATATCATCGGTAGGTAATCTTCTATTCAAAAGTCTAAGAATGAAATTTAAAAGAAAGCTTCTTGTGCTAAATTTTGGCAGCTGTAAAAGCTCCAGTAGTAGTAATGGTCCGAGTAGGTTGGTCTTTTTTAGTTTGTGTAGGAGGAGGTAAAGATATAATATTTCTAATGATGTCTTCGGGTAGAACTTCTCTTAGTCTAATCATATTCCAGGATTCTCCTGGATAAAGGATGATACTTTCTCCTTTCCTTTGCTATGGTCATTAATCAAATTGGCCAATGGGCCTTGATCCAACCATTTATCCCCAAAATGAAGCATCCCCATTTCTCAATCTTCACATGATATGTTTCTTTAGCTACAACAGGGTGGAGTTTGTTACAATACATAGCTTCCATAAATTCTCTCCATAGTGTCTCTAGTCCTTAAATTGACATGAGTTGACCATTCCAACCTTTAACTCTTTTTCCCTACTTTGGCTTACGCTCATTAAAGTATTCTACTTTTTTTCTCCCTATGTAAATAGGAGCACCAAAATAGGTGAAAGAAAAATCTAAATTTTACTATTGATGTTGGTGAAATATTCTGTTCAGAGTGCAGTTTGCCATAGCTCTACAAATATTTGCCCTCTTTTTGTTTTTACCACTAGCTTCTCACACTTGACATTCCAGTCGACTAGATGTTAAAGGCAACTTTGGCTAAATATAATAAGCTTAACTGGTCGGCCGGCAAGACTGGTGGAAGTGATTGGAACTACCAAAGACGACGATTTATTAAAGAATCTTAGTTGGTTTTTATGTTTACCTCTCTATTGTATTCTCATTAGTCTTTTCATCAGTTGCTAGTCGTAATCGTTAATTTCTAGAGGATCAAAAGCAAGAATAATTCGTCAGCCATCCACGAGAATCTTTACCTCAGCGGAGTAACTTAAACTATTACTGTTACCAATTTCAAGAAATTATTTTGCCCGTTTAGCTGTCAAAATCTGTTTATTTTGAAAACTATTTTTTTTTTCAGAGTACTTTTGAAGAAAAAAAAAACAGTTTGTGTTTGACCAATTCATTTAAGAAGTACTTTTTGCAATATTTGGTAAATAAATTATATTTGGCCAATCTTTCTAAAAGTACTTTTGAGTGTCAAATTACCAAAAAGGATAGTACTAAGGTCTTATGAGAAAAATGAACTCAAATATTTATCATAAGATACTTTTATTATTTTTTATTTTATTTAATTAAATTATAAAACATAAAATAAACAAACATATTAAAGATTTAAATTAATTTTACTTATATAAAGTATATATTATTATCTAGTATAATTACTTGTTGTTACATGATGATTTGAATAATCAAAATACATCATTTAGTATGAATTAGAAGTCTATTCCACAAATTACTATATATTGATAATCTAGCATGAAATAATAAGTAAAGTCACTCACACATGATAATATTTCTCAACAATTTCATCTCTACGTATCACACAACACATCCATATTAGTAGAAGACTCGCCTTGCATTTCTAAAGGAATATGAGAAGGCCCAACTCCTTTCTCAATCTCTGCAGTAATGTCTTCCATTAGCATATATTGAATTCCTTATCGTTAGAAGAATGTCGTCGGATAAAATTATGTATAGCCATGATAATTGTAACTAGATGATTTTGAGTGTCAAACTTGAAAAATGTCATTGAGCGTAAAATATAAATAATTTTAAATATATAAAAATAATTTTTTTTGTAAAAAAAAAAAATAGTTAAGTATGTTTAAATTCAAATTCAAAAAGAGTAATTAATTATTAACAATATATGATGAATAATTAAATTTTTTTTTAAATCTTAATTCAAAAGAAACTAATTAGTAGTATTATCTAACCTTACTAACTTTGTCCTAAATTGCCAAGTGGTCTATTTTCAGGCTGTCACTTGGCTTACTGTGTGATGCTTTTTATTCTTCTTTTAATAATATATAAATAAATTATACGATGCAATTGTAAATTTATTACCTATTTGTAGGTAATTTTCACAAATTAGATTTGATAATCGTTTTAAAGATTCGGGAACTAATAACATATAACAAAAGAAATTATAAATGATTATTTGTAGTAAGAGAATTGATAATTCAAAAAAGGATGTAGATAATTTGCTTTAGTGTGAAAAAAGCAGAAGATAATTTGGAAAGTTACAAGACATTACACAAAAAAAAAATCAAAAACAAGAAAAGTCAATAAAGAATTTAGAAAGTTACAATATGATTCATGTATATGATATCTTTAATTTTAAAAGAATGATAAAACTACAAACAAAAATAAAAAGAAAAAACTTAAATTAATAAGGGACAATTTGAAAAATATAAATTTATGGTAAGGATAATTTTGTCTTGAATAAATAAGTTTTTCAGCTTCTTCCCAAAAGCAGAAAAACTACTTCTACTATTAGCCAAAAGTACTTCTATATATTTGCCAAACATTAAGTTTTTTAAAAAGTACTACATTTTTTTTAGAAGTACTTTTGACCTCCCAGAAAATTGGCGAAACAGGCTCTAACTAACTGGAAAACCATAAGCATAGGTGGTCTTTGAATCATCCGACTGAAGATCACTCAGGTATGAATCATCTGATAGAAAATCACCCTGGTGTTGATTATCTGAGCTATTCCTCGAAACAAAACTCCTTTAATACCGAGAAATTTACTGTTTTCAATTTTCAAAATTTATAAGTAACAGATAATGGTCACACTCCTCTATTCTTTTTTACTTTAAACCAGATTTAATTCACCAATTAAAATTTAAACTCTTGAGTTTAACATATTGCACATTCTATATTCTACAACCTTTACCATAAATCAAAGCACAGAGAGCCTTGAGACCCAGACTTTTGTTAGGCAAATTTTCAAGCGAGCTGGCCTCTGCATAAGCCAGATATCCACACTGCAATTTCCAGCTTGTGGATTGCACGGTCGGACCGAGACAAGGAACCAATAACAAGCACAGGTAGCTGGGAATTTGACATTAATCCATAGGCATAAAATACAAAAGCACTACTCAAAAAGAATAACAAATCCTGAAAATGTCGAATTTAAAATGAAGAAAAATGAAAGAGCAAAACAATGCCATATACCCATATAGCCGGCCAACTGCAGTTCCCAAAGAAACAAACGAAAAAGCAATATACTACTTTGGTAAACAACTCTCCTTCTCAAGCCCAAATCAGGTGTCCTCAACTCTTGAATGAAAGACAAAGCTCGGAAATGTTGTTGTAATGTCCCTGTTTATCGGAGGAAGATATATGAGCCACTAAATATTATGGAGTAAAAACTACTAGATAAACTTGTCAATATTCCATGTGTCACCTACTTGAGATATTGGAGGGTCATATTCTTCAAAAGTGAAGGATGTCGCAAGACTAAATTTCTCCATTCCTCCTTATCAATCTTTCCGTCATGCTTAGTATCAGCTTCTTCAAAAGTCTGGCAAGACAGGGAGACCTTAGTTGTTCAAAGCTCATCATAAAATACTTAGTGGGACGAAGAAACATAAACAAGAACCTGTCGCAGTTCAATCGCAAACAAGTAATTAATTGAAATATTGAATGTAGAAAACAGAAGTCAAATAAATGAATAATCTTGTAACATAGAATAAAAACAGATCCTAAATTAGTTTCAGCACACATGGAGAGTAGTATCACTGTCAGCATCGGGTGTACACTTTTTACACAATTAAATGCATCTGGTTCCTGAAAACCCTATTTCTCTGAAATGATAGTGGGTGATGACAAGACATACAAACTCCGAGCAGCACCCCTGCATCGAGTATAAGTCGCCCGGCAACGAACCATCCAGATATTAAAAAGAATTGGCTTATAATAAAAAATGCTATCAGGTTATGGTAGCCTCTGGGGATTGAGAGCGTAAGATTTGCCTTACGTCCAAGTTAACATCATCTTTTAGAAGAAGTCCGGACATCATCCTAGAAGAAGATAAAATCCAGACAGATATAAACTATAGCAATGTAGATAGAAAAGCAGAAGAGCAAGAGGTGAGGCACTATTTTTATGTCCGACTTATACAGCACATCTAGAAAAGGAAAGATGCTTCAGATATATGCAAAAACAATCCTTTCTAGGTTGACGACGCACCTTGTCAATTATGCTCTCTATTACATCATCTGAAAGGTTCATACCAGACTCAGCAAGAGTAGCAACGACCATTTGCTTCACCTGCACTTAGAAGCCACATCTTTTATTTTATCAACAACACACGAACAAGCAATGTTGGTCAATTAAGCTCGCAATGAGACATCAATAAGGTTCCTAAAGTAGAGCAACTAAAACTGGAGCATCTTATAAATTAGGAGAAGAGAATATGACACATTCAACTTACTATGGTGACCATTATTTGAAAAGGCTAAAATGAAAGGTAAAGCCTATGCCTTAATGAGTAAAACGAACAGCTAATGGAAGTTTTTTCCAATATACAAATAAAATAAAATACAGCAAAAAGAAAAATGGAAAAATAGAAAAGTAGATCAGATTGAAAAAATGGAAAGGAGGCAGAAAGATGACTACCAAACTGCTGACATGCTCAAAATTAGGCTATGGCCGCACAATTAAATTTTCTTATCATATAATTACAAGATATAAATCATATGGGTTTAAGATAACAAAATTATCCCATATTAATCTAATATACGGGGCAAGAAAGACTAGAAACTTGAGACCCCCAAGGCAAACACTGCAGAAGATGCTGTAGAAAAGGTACACGCCTCAGCCTAAAAGCCTTGAAGGAAAACCCCTTCACCCACCTGGGCAGAGGGGGTATAAAAGCCATGCCTAGCCTCAACAGGCCCTTCAACTACGCCTTTTAACATTTGGGAGAACTAATCACTTAAGTTTGTGAGGATTATTAATACCTCTTGTCTCTCAATGAAACCTTGTTGCTTGAGATCATATAGCTGAAAAGAAACTGCAATAGTAGTATACCATTAGAAGCAGCATAGACAAACTGAAACTAATATGTAAAGATAAAACGTACACTCAATCTTATCATCAATAGGGGCATTTGGATGGAAAACAGAGAGCGCACGAGCAAATTCCTCAAAACCCAAGATTCCATTGTGCTTTGTGTCAAACAAGTCAAACACCTGCAATTAGATATGTCAGAGTAGGTAGAAATAAAGATGATACCCTCAGCTACATCTTTTCATTAACATTTGGACCCATAATAAAAGTGTTAAAGTGCAAAAAAGTGACAAGGTTCCTGGAGCTTATGAGATAAATTAGAAGCTAAGCACATTTTATAAGGAAAAAAAGAAGGAAAAAAACTCAAGAAATGAAATAATAATACATAAAACAAGCATAACCAACAAACATATCAAAAATTCAAAATCTAGAAGTCCTAAGGACGTTCATGAAATCACAACAGAACCATGTTCATATATAATCCTATTCATCCTTATGATTGATTGAACTATCTACAGCTTCATCAGTATATAGCTTATCTCTTCAACTTCTTTACCTACTAATGATTATCTCGTTGATTTTAAAGGGATTGTTGACCTCTTCTTTATTCTATGTGAACTTGGACTGCTCCTCAAACTATAAAAGTCATCTCAAATGCACTTGCCTCAATAACATATTAAGTCAGTTCAGATATGCCATGAAATACTTATGCATACTCATGGAATTCCAATTTGTCATTCATTAGCTCCACCCATCTACTAGGCAAAGGCAAAAGAAGAACAAACACAATACAGAACAACTGAATAAGAACCTGGCTAGGTTTACTACGGCAGCAGAGGTCACCGACTTATAAGTCAAGTTTTTTGGCAATGGCTAATTTTGTTCTCTAGCCCCCAACCCCTTCCAACCGTTAAAGAAAACAAAAACTGAAGAATAGGAAGTGTGCTCTTCGTCTTAAATCAGATTGCCTCATTTTTCCATTTCAGACTGAGGCGCCTTCTCATGGTACAGCACTATAGACCTAGTAGTACAGATCTAGTGCTTTGCAAAACTCTGGATAATAAAGTGTACAATGATAGCTGAAGACAGTGATATCACTTCACTAAACAAAATACTTGTGAATAGCCCATATGTTAGATGATAACAGCTTCACCTGTGTAGCAATAGCAATACACAAACAGTATATCTAATTTCCGGGGAGCAACATTGTCCGCTTTTATCAAATTCAATTAAATCAGGATCATAATTAAAGATCTAATAGCAGCTAAGGGGAACATACCCTGTCAGCAAACAAGCTTTCTTTTTTATTTGTCTTGAATAGTGCCAATTGAAACTCTTCCTGCAGGATATGATACAAACTCAAAATCCAAAGAACAGCTGAAGATTAATATACATTAAGCAACCATGCCAGAAGAGACCATGCAGTCGATAGCTTTTTTCAATGACAATAGACTGTTAGAACACTGATGCTAGTTTCCCAGGTTGTTGTCAGGAAAGCATGCGACACACACCTTGTTGATTAGACCATCATCAATTACTGCACTGCTAATCTTCTTAAAGAGCTCATAAAGAGCTTCAATCTCACTGACGCTAACTGCAACGATGAAAACGATTATGTAGACTCAGTTATAGTACTTGCACTAGTGGAACAAGTCATGTGAAATTAACAATCTATGGGTTAGGAAATGTGTTGCCAAGATTCTAGTTTCAAATCCTTTACAGCAAGAATAACATGGCAAATTCTGATTATAGATAAATTAGAATTCCGGATGGTATTTGAATGGATACAAAGTTTCAGATGTTAGAACACCAATCTGTTACAATTTGAACAGTTCAATGAATGAAAATTCTTAAAAGTTGTGGAAATTCCATAAGAATGGATGGTATCAAACATTTTGGGATGTCCCAATATGGGAGGAGTGTCTTTACATTGGGTCGGAGGAGCATATGTTATTCTTATAGAACCGCAATAAGTTCTAAAATGCAGGTACAAATTATCCCAATTGCGCCATCAAAATACGGAAAAACTCCAAACCAGATAATTTGTTATTGCCATAATCATTCTATGTTTTCCCAAGGCAAAAAATGATAACAACAATGTCCAAGTAGCATACAAACTGTCTCTCGTGCAAGGATCTCAGGATCTTCAAGGCCCCCTGATTGCCTAAAATCAAGATCACAACACCTCGAAAGGTAAGAACCTAAGCACTGCAGCATGGTAAAGCCTCTGCTTCAGAACACTCCATATCTGTTCGACAAAATTGGCAGAGTAAAGGAGTCAAAAATTCAGTTTAATTGGGTCATTTTTATCAGAAAATATCTCTTGGACGTGAACACAAAACTAACCTTTTGACCATTCTCTGTTATGTCAAGGTATGAACCTAAAATACTGAAAGCTTCTGAAAGCGGTCTATATGGAGCTATATATCTGCCAGGGAAACCACGTGAATAAACAAATAAGTTCCACAAAAATCCATTCAAAGTAATAAAAGAACACTAAAAGACGCCCTCTAATTCCATCAGCAAGGTCAAATCTTTCAACTTAAATATCATAGCTTCTTCTCATGCAATATAAATTCCACCAATTATATTTATTATCACAGCACCCAAATATTTATTATCACAACTTAGTTTGTTTCTTAACTTCAATTTAGATGAGATCACCTTGCACTCATTGCATCATCCAAAGAAATAATAAAATGACATCTCTAGCAAGTAATATCAGAAACCTACAAGTTGACTTTCTTCAAAGTAACCTACACACACACACACACGAGATAAGTTGAATCGAGTGATAATTAAAGAATTGAAACATTTCTTCTTCTGTAATCCCTAGTAAGTAGTCAGTTCATCAACTTAAGATTATAACATGTTAAATTTCTTAGGAACTTAACAGTTAACAATGATACTGACCCCAAGTAAATACAAAGATAAAAGATTTATATCTTTGATAAGTAAGAAAATACAAGGAAAACAAAAAAAATAAAAACAGAATCCAACTATTTGACTCCGGAAATCAACTTCTCTTGGCTGAGAATTGGAGGGGGGGGGGGGGGGTTATGTCACTCGTTCAAGAAATACATTCAACCTTAATTAATAAGTAAAAGAGAGCTTGCAATAACAACTTGGCTAACTTGGTGACACAAAAGTTGTACTCTCTGCTGCAGGCTCAATGAACGATGGCAGTGGCGGAATTAGGTTGAAGGAATTTCGTTCGAAAATTATACGTGCAAATATGGCAAAAAAACAAATCTTTTGGTTATATATGAACTGTTGTATCCCCTTGATATAAATTGTAATAAAGTGACAAAGGGGTTCAAAGTTTGCTCCTTTGGAATCCTCATGTATAAATTCCAGGTTCCGAATGATGGGAATTGGATTCTTTCAAAATTGAAACTTTGTATCTAAAGTTAAATTTAGCTTAATTGTCATTCCTTAACTTAGGCGAACAACCTAGTTTGAGAAATCCAATATCGAATCGCATGTAAATCTAATTTAAATAATAAAAAAAATCAACAAATCAATCAAACACGTTTTATTCTGTTAGCGAAGCAGATCTATTAATAATTACATAAAAACTGAAAACATGCGAAATAGAAGGGAAACAATGAAAATGAAAATGAAAAATGACTTACGTTTTATGAGTAAACGGAGATTCAGATGATGATGTAGAATCTGAAGGAAGGAGGCAATAAGGCAGAGGAGAAGAAAAAGCTCCTTAGCCTTTCTTTATTTCGTTTTTTCTTTTGCTGTGTCGTAAATATTGCATAAATTGTGTCCTTGTCAGAGTAATTATGGTATGAGACAATGGTGGCTCAATATTCATATGGGCCCACCCATGTTCACCAGCTGTCAAATAGAAGTACCATTATAAGTTTACCACAAACATTTTAGGAGTTTGATTCGTAAACAAATTATATATATATATATATATATATATATATATATATATATATATATATATATATATATATGAGAATTAAATAATAATAAAATTATCGAATGAATATACTTCTTATTAGATATTCGATTTATTTGGCAAAAAATTAAATGTATAGTCATGGTTCACATCATCACATGTTACTGGTTCACGGCAATCATCTGATACTACGGCTCCAGCTTATAGTTCTTAAGTGGCTATTCAAGGCTCAGTCCTAGGAGCCAATATATCAGTAGAGGAGTTGCTTTGAGTGTGCACCCGTGTGGCATATCAAGAAGAATTGCATATATTGTAGAGTAGTGCACCTCAATAGCAGAGGCGGAGCCAGGAGTTAAAGTTTATGAGTTCGAGAATTCTAATCCTTTTAAGTTACTGGGTTCTAAATGAATAATTTGTATATATTCAATGAATTTTTAAAGATTAAATATAGGATTCTAACCAAAGCTACCGGGTTCGGCTGAACCCATAGGAAACATGCTGGCTCCGCCCCTGCTCAGTAGTGTACTCAGGCTATGATCCCAAATCCATATGCTACACCATTGTCCAGTCAGTTAAAGGTGGGGGACATGCAGTTAGTGGCCGTTCCAAATGTGGAGGACAGAGAGGCGAAGGCCATGATTGTTTTTATGCTTTTTAGGATAGGCCTAAGATGGTTACATCTGATGTAGTCATTACAGATATTGCTTGGTTTTCCATGGAGATGCTTCAGTGTATGTGATTCGAGTTCTGCTCAGGTATGTATCATTTTCTTTGCATCACACTTCTCGTGATTCTTTAGATATTCTGTTTATGTGTCTACATCTATTGAAGATTCTATTGTGGTTGGTCAGGTTTATCGATCTTGCATGGTTACTATTAACGTATGGGTCCAAATTGACCAATCACGACCGATAACGAGTACGACGAATGACGAGGTCTCCATGACTCGACGTCTCATGGGGGATGACCTCAAGGCAAAAAAGAGAATGTATGACCCGTGTAATAGTACATGCCTATTAGGGGACGTTAGGAATATTCCTATAAAAATTTTTTTACAGCTTAGAAGGATTTGGCTCCTTGTATATATAGAGGGCAGTAACTTTGTAAAAGGGGGGTCGATTGAGAACATACACTATAAACTTGTTTACATGAGAAGGTGAAAAGAAGTCTTATTATCCGTATTTTCCTAACCTGTCTTTCGTTCCAGAGAATATTATACTTAGCTAAGATTTACCCCTTCATATTCTTTGATTGATTTATTCCAAAAGGTTTTGATATCTTTTGAGTCAAACAATTTGGCGCCGTCTGTGAGGATTTCTATAGCTGAAATCTTAGTTTTGTCTGGGTTCTTGAAAGAAATAATCACCTCTTTCTAAACCTCACAAAAGGGAACAATGGCTGGAAAGGGAGAAGCGAGGTTAAAAGCTATAGTAGATGTCACGAACAACCTCCTGAATTCCTTCAACGAAGCCAGTGCGAAAGATAACGAAAACGCGATGCCAAATGCTATGCCTGAGGGAGAAATCTCACCCCCCAGCATGAGGGCTTGACTGTCTTGCGCGAGAGGGAGTCCTCACATCCGTAATAGGAGAAGGACCACCAGCTATAAAAAGGCTATTAGAGGAATGGTTGACAAACACCCTGAGCAACATACTCGAAAAGCCCACTCAGAGGGATATCAAAGGCACAATACCCGCGGAGACCGCAACTGCTGCTGATGAGCCACAAATTCCACAAACATGTAACACCCACATTGTCACTGATGCAGGTAATGATGCACTTACGGCCATCTTAAAGAAGATGGAAGAAATGGAAAACGGGAACACGATACTCCGCGATTAAATGAAGGAGCATCAAGAAAGAGTTGATAAAATACCAGGCGCTCCGAAGTTGCTGCCAAAACACGATGTGGGTCGATTCGTCGAACAATCATATAGTGAAGGGCCAGCTCCCCATTCTATTCCTAAAACCTTCAAAATACCACCATATTTGAAATTAGATGACGGTACCACGTATCCGGAGCATCACTTAATCCATTATGTTACTGCAGTAAAAGGTAACAATCTATCGAAAGAACAGGTGCCATCAGTGCTGCTGAAAACGTTTGGTGAAACTCTGACTGGGGGAGCGTTGACATGGTATTCCCAACTACCAGCACGATCGATATCGACGTTCGAAGAAATGGAAGATAAGTTTGTCACCGCTCATGCAGGAGCAAAAAAGGCAGAGGCCAGGATAAACGATATCTTCGCCGTCAGGCAGATGACAGGTGAGGGGCTTCGGGATTTCTTAGCCTAATTCAACAGGGTAAGGATGAGCCTACTAAATGTGTTAGAAAGGATGGTGGTAGAATCCTTCCAAAACGGGTTAAACAGAAACGAGTCGAAAAAAACCAAAAGGCTACTAAGTAGACTCATGAAGTATCCCCCCACCATGTGGGAAGAAATCCACAACGCTTATTGCGCCGAGGTAAGGAAGACGAGGATGACCTGAACGGCCCGATCCAGCGGCTAACATCGGTTCAAGCTAAAGGAAGGAGAGATCTCCAAAATGAAGGCCGGCGGGACCAAACACTCTATTTCAATCGAGAAAGGCACCATCCCTATATCCGCACATCCAATCCAGCTCCTCTGCGACATGTAGATACCGCGCCTCGACACACTGCATCACCCCGCAACGAAAGAGGTATGCCTCCGCTATTATCTGCTCATAACTTTTGTGTTTCTCCTTCATAAATAGTGTACGCGCTAGAAAAGCTCGGCATAAAGGTGCAGTGGTCGCAAAAGATGAAGTCAGATCCTAGCACCATAAGATCGAACGCTCTATGCGAATTTCACCAAGAAAGAGGACACAAGACCGAGGACTGCATAAGTTTACGACAGGAGGTGGTGAGAATGTTAAACCAAGGACACCTGAAATAACTACTGTGCAACCGAGGACGGGCCAATTTTGCTTGTGGACATGATCACCCTCAATGACCTCCGAAACCTCCATCACCAGCTCGAACCATACAAATGATCATTGGCGATGGCGATGACAAGACAATCAACCATGTGAAATTCACCACCACACACAAACTCAAGCGGACAATTGCCCACGAACGATATGACGACCTCGAAGATAGTATCATCTTTGATAAGTCGGATACCAACGATTTGTCTTTCCCTCACTACGATGCTTTGGTTATAACTTTACGCATCGCAGCTACCGATGTAAAAAGAATAATTATGGATGACGAAAGCGACGCATGTATTATTCACCCACGAGTTCTCATGCAGATGAGGCTCGAGGACAAAATAATACCACATTGTATAACACTAACGAGTTTTAACAATGTAGTGGAACGAACTTCTGGAGAAATAGCTCTACCCGTTCTGTCAGGAGTGGTTACCCTGGATGCGACATTCCACGTCAAAGACCAGGAAACAACCTATAACGCCATCATAGGACGCCCGTGGATACACGTCATGTGAGTCGTTCCATCAAGTAATCATATTTCTGACTCCGTGGGGGATATTCAACATCTGAGGCGAGCAACGCACCGTCCAGGAATGCTACCGAATAGCCCAAGATTACACACACACCAAACAACTGAAAGGGGCAAGTGTCGAAGCATAGAAATAAGCCATATCGGGAACCAAAACCAATGTGCAAATAGAGGCCATCAAAGACCCGAATGTCGTAGAAGCTTGCAAGGAAATCATGGAAGACCTTGACCCTGTCCAGCTGGAAAATATCGATAGCACAGAAAAGGCATATATCGGGCACAACCTATTAGAACCAGGTAAATATTGTGAGTTTTTAACTAAAAATGTCGATTTGTTTGCTTTTTCCCACTCAGATATACCGAGAATCCCAAGGGATATCTCCACACACAGGCTGAACGTCGATCCTCTTTACCCGCCAGTACGGCAAATGAGGAGAAAGTTCAATGCCGCCATCAATGAGATGGTCATCGAAGAGGTCGATAATATACTTGCTAATGGTTCCGTCAGAGAATCAAAATACCCCCAATGGGTCGCCAATGTAGCCATGGTCAAAAAGAATAATGGTAAATGGTGGATGTGTGTCGACTTCACCGACCTGAACAAAACATACCCAAAAGATTCCTTTCCGTTACCACACATCGATCAGCTCATCAATGCAACATCGGGGCACGAACTACTGAGTTTCTTGGATGCCTACTCTGGTTACAACCAAATTCTTATGGCTGAAGAAGACCAAGAAAAGACCACTTTCATCACTCACCGAGGAACGTACTGCTACAAGGTAATGTCGTTCGAACTCAAAAATATAGGAGCAATATATCAACGGTTAGTCACCAAGATGTTCAAGGAACAACTCGGTAAGACCATGAGGGTTTATATCGACGACCTGCTAGTAAAGTCAAAAAGGAAAGAGGATCACATTGGCCATCTGAAAGAAGCCTTCGAGATATTGAGGCAATACGGGATGAAGTTGAATCCTGAAAAATATGCCTTCGACGTAACTTCAGGAAAGTTCCTTGGTTTTCTAGTGTCACAAAGTATCGAAGTTAACCCGGATCAGATCAGGGCCATTGAAGGAATACCAGAGATACTGACCAGCAAGAAACATGTGCAGAAACTAACAGGATGAATAGCCGCCCTATCAAGGTTCATTTCACGATCATCGGATATATGCCATAAATTCTTCAATGTGCTAAGGAAATACAACGGACTACAATAGAATGCGGAATGCGTCGATGCCCTGAGAAAGCTAAATACATATCTAACCTAGTCACCGCTACTCGTCAAGGCAGAACTAGGTAAATGCCTATTGGTATACCTAACAGTCTCCGAAGTCGTGATAAGTGCAGTCATAATCCGTGAAAACAAAGGTACACAATCTCCGATTTACTATATCAGCAAAACATTTATTGAAGCCGAAACAAGGTACCTTCACCTTGAAAAACTAGCTTTGGCATTAGTCATAGCTTCATGAAAGCTTAGACCATGTTTTTAATGTCACCCCATAAAAGTGGTGTCAACCTTCCCCTTGCGGGGCATCCTGCAGAAACCTGAATTATCGGGTAGATTGACCAAATGGGCTATAAAGTTAAGCGAGCACGACATAATATACCAACTACGAATTGCCATTAGGTCACAGATGCTCGCCTATTTCATCGCGGAAGTATTGCCTAAATTGGAGCAGGAGGTGCTCTGCGCTTCTACACATACCGATCTCTGGGTCCTCTACACCGACGATGTATCTAATTCATCAATATCGGGACTAGGACTCATCCTCGAGATTCCCACGGGTGAAGTGATTCGCCAATCTATACGATGCCCCGAGATGACTAAAAACGAGGCCGAGTATGAAGCTTTAATTGCAGGATTGAAACTAGCCCTCAAATATGGCGCTCGATGACTCATCCTCCATTGCGACTCTCAACTCGTGGTGAACCAAGTCTCCAGGACTTTCCAAATCAAAGAACAAAGACTACGAAAGTACCAATCAGAAATTCAAAAACTACTGCCAGAGTTCGATGAATATCGCCTCGACCAAATACCTAGGGCACAAAATATCGAAGCAGACAGTCTCGCCAAGCTAGTGGAAGGCACCAAAAATATCAACAAGGAAAATGTGGTCACCCTTCTCCTTTGCACAAAAACCAAGTCGAGGTACATTCTATAAATCTAACTTGGGACTGGCGCAACCGTCTCGTAACATATTTGAAGGATGGAACACTCCCACAAGATAAGAAAGAATCCAAAAAGCTTCAAATACAGGCAGCCAGATACAGTCTCATCAACCATGATCTCTACAAGAGAACATTCCGCAGCCCCCTGGCAAAATGTCTCGGGCCCAATCAAACAAGATGAGTACTAGAAGAAGTACATTAGGGGCATTGCGATGCCTATACGGGAAACCATACCCTCATCCGGTGCCTCATCCGCACCGAATACTACTGGCCATCCATGAAAAAAGAATCTGCGGACTACGTCAGAAAATGTGAGCAATGTCAAAAATATGCCCATATGATACACCAAGCGGGAGAACTCCTACATTCCGTTACCTCGCCATGGCCATTCATAAAATGGGGAATGGATATTGTCGGACCTCTCCCAGCAGGACGAGGTAAGGTATGCTTCCTTTTGGTTTTAACTGACTAATTTTCTAAATGGATGGAAGCAAATGCGTATACCCAAATACGCGAGCAAGAGGTCATAGGGTTCATATGGAAAAACATAATATGCAGCTTCGGCATTCCCAAACAAATAAGTTGCGACAATGGACCTCAATTCTTCAGAAAGAAAATGACTGAGTTTTTCGAAAAATGGCACATCAAGTGAATACTCTCCACACCATGCCATCCCGATGGCAACAGCCAAGTTGAATCTTCCAATAATGTAATACTGAATATATTGAAAAAGAAGATTGAGGACACCAAAGGGCTATGGCCTGAACTACTACCAGAAGTACTCTAGGCATACCGTACCACACCAAAAACCAGCACAAGCGAGATACCATAATCACTAGTCTATGGGATTAATGCGGTTATACCCGTCGAGGTCAGAGAGCCTAGTCTGAGATATTCCAATGATAGCGGACTAAACAACGACAAAAATAGGCTACAAAATTTGGACAAAGTCGAAGAGCGGAAAGACATACCCCACATAAGAATATTAGCCCAAAAGCAACAAGTAGAAAGGTATTACAACAAAAAAGCCAAAGTACGCCGCTCAAGGTCGGAGATTACGTCCTCAAGGCTATAACACAAGCAATAAAAGACCCCAATAAGGAAAAACTGGGAACAAATTGGGAAGGACCATACAAAATCACGGCGGCGATGAACAAAGGAGCATTCCAGTTAGAAACAATGGAGGGAAAACTACTCCAAAATAATTGGAATGTCGCCTATTTCAAACACTTCCACTTCTGAGAGGAGGCGCCACCCGAGTCGTACTCTTTTTCCCTCATTCGGGTTTTGTCCCAATCGAGTTTTCTCGATGGGTTTTTTAATGAGGCAGCAAAGGGGGACATCTAGAGGTTCGAAGTATTGTTCATTACACCGCCCGCCGACATAGTCTTCGGGCCGACGTAATGAAGGAACTGGATATATAACCAAAACTCCATTGTATGTACAGAGTCGACATGTGATTCTCACAAGAATATAATCAAATCTCCATTATATGTATAGAGTCAACATATGATTTTCACAAGAATATAATCAAATTTCCATTGTATGTACAGAGTCGACATGTGATTTTCACAAGAAATTTCCATTGTATGTACAGAGTCGACATGTGATTTTCACAAGAATATAATTAAATCTCCATTATATGAATACAGTCGACATGCATCTTCCTATGGGAATATGATCAAAACTCTAATGTGAAATGGCCAAGGCCATCGACGAAACTATGGGTTTGACCTCGTTCGAACCACGATAGGATCCTACTTCGATGACAGTTCGATGCAACATCCCAATGGCCAAGACCATCGACGAAACTATGAGTTTGACCTCGTTCGAACTACGATGAGATCCTACTTTGGCGACAATTCGAAGAACATCCCAATGGCCAAGGCCTTCGATGAAAATATGAGTTCGACCTCGTTCGAACTACGATGGGATCCTACTTCGATGATAGTTCGAAGAAACATCCCAATGGCCAAGGCCATCAACAAAACTATGGGTTTGACCTCGTTCGAACCACGACCAGATCATACTTTGACGATAGTTCAAAGCAACATCCCAATGGCCAAGGCCATCGACAAAACTATGAGTTCGACTTTGCTTGAACCACGACGAGATCCTACTTCGACGACAGTTCGAAGCAACATCCCAATGGCCAAGGCCATCGATGAAACTATGAGTTCGACCTCGTTCGAACTACGACGAGATCCTACTTCGATGATAGTTTGAAGCAACATCCCAATGGCTAAGTCCATTGACAAAAATATGAGTTCGACCTCGTTCGAACCACGATAGGATCCTACTTCGACGAAAGTTCGAAGCAACATCCCAATGGACAAGGCCATTGTGATGACCCATCCGGTTGTCTTAAGAATTTATGCCCTAATCTCCTATTAACTGCTTTTCCCAAGTCTATTTCTACTAAATTGAATTGTTGGGATGTTCGATTTTGAGTTTCGGAGAGTTTTGGGACACTTAGTCCCTAAATGAGAGCTTAAGTATTGGAAAGTTGTCCATAGTTGGAACAGTGTGAAGACAACCTCGGAATGGAAATTTGATGGTTCCATTAGCTTCGTTAGGTGATTTTGGGGTTGGGAGCGTGTTCGGAACGTGTTTTGGAGGTCCGTAGCTAATTTAGGCTTGAAATGCCGAAGTTTAAATTTTTGAAGTTTTCGGTCCGATAGTGAGATTTTGAATTGAGTATCGGAATGGAACTCCAGAAGTTGAAGTACCTCCGTCGTGTCTTTTGGGATGTGTGTGTAAAATTTTAGGTCATTCGGACGTGGTTTGGTTAGGTTTTTTATCGGAAGCATGTTTTGAGAGAATTTGAAGTTCTTAGGCTTAAATCATTGATTAATTCAAGTTTCCGATGTTGTTTTGGGTGGTTTAAGTATTGCTACAAGTTTGAATGATGTTAAGGGATATGTACGTAGGTTTTGTTGAGGTCTCGAGGGCCTCAGGTGTGTTTCGAATGCTCAACGAAACATTTTAGAGTTGTGAAAAATTGCAGAAAATCCTTTAGCAGTTGCAGACCAATTGTCTTCTTCGCGTTCGCGTCGCATCTCTTGTGTTCGCGAAGCTCTGACCTTCCCCGTTTCGCGTTCGCATGAAGCCTTCCGCGTTTGTGAAGATTCATCTTTTTCCTCCTTCACGTTCGCAGCTAATTCATCGTGTTCGCGTAGTTCTATGTGGCTTTGAGGGTTGAGTATATTATATTCATCGCGTTCGCACTACCAATGTCGCGTTCGTGTAGCCTTGTCAACCCAGGACTTAGCATTCGCGTACTGCTCATCGCGTTCGCAAAGGAAAATTTGACAGCCTTCAATTTTTCCTTCTTCGCGAACGCGTGACTTCCTCCGCGTTCGCGATTCGTTAAATAACTAGGAAGATATAAACATTTCAAAACGAGGGTTTAGCCATTTTTACCAAAACTCAAGCTAGAGAGCTCGAATTTGAGGGAGATTTCGAGGGGTTTTTAGAGACATTAATTGGGTAACGATTCTAAACACCTTTTTGCTCATAACCCACTAATCTAATCACGAATTCTCCTTTTAATTTCAGATTTAGATGAAAAATTGACAAAACTTCATAAACCAGATTTTTGAGTTTTGAGTGGATGTTTGAACTTCGATTTAAGAGATTTATATATGGATGGACTTGTGAGAGTATGAGGGTTCTGAAAATATTAATTTCATCTGATTCTGAGATGTTGACTTGAGGGGTATTTTGGTCATTTTACCTAATTTCACGTCTTAGCTTTGAATTAAATAGTAGAATCAATTGCTTGAGATGTTATTTATGATATGTAATTATATTGAATAGATTTAGGCCATTTGGAGTCGGATACTCGTGGCAAAAGTGTGAATTCGAGTTGATTCTCGAGCCGATTCGAGGTAAGTGGCTTGTCTAACCTTGTGTGGGGAACCTTCCCCTTAGGATATGATATTTGGTAATTGAATGCCTTGTACGTGAGGTGACGAGTGCGTACTCTAGCTAATTGTTGAAAATCTGGTTCTACTTAATATTTAGACTGAGTTTCTTTCTTACTTGCTTTATTCTATTTGCAATTATGGTCTGTGTTAGTTTAGAAAAATATGCTTAGTTGATCTAAATTGCCTATTTGCTTAAGTTGTTTTGTTTATACTAAGTGAGGCATGTTAGGCTAGAACTACCTGTTGCCTTGTATTTTGAACTTCATTTTTGAATATTTTCTTATTGTGACTGCGTATTTACAATTGGACTATGGATGTGGGATTCCGGTAGCCCCCCTTGTTTGTTTACTTTGGGACTACGGGTTAGATTCCCAGTAGATCTCCCTGCACATTTACTTTGGAACTACGAGTTAGATTCCTGGTACATCCCCCTGCATATTGATAGTTGGACTACGGGATGATATCTCGGGAGATCCTTCAGATATACTCATACGATGGACTATGGGACGGTATCCTGGGAGCTCCTTGGATAGTTGATGAAATGGATTACAGGATGGTATCCTGGGAGATCCTCATTGTTGGCATTGATATTAAGATATTTTGCTCCGTGTTACCTTATTCTTTGTGTGTTATTTGTTGCCTTGTATAACTTGTCTTACTTCATAGTTGTACTCATTATTTCTGTTTATTTCATACTGTTGCAAGACTTATTATTATGCGTATTCTCAGTAGGGCTCTAACCTTCCTCGTCACCACCCGATCGAGGTTAGGCTTGGCACTTACCGAGTACCGTTGTGGTGTATTTATGCCCCTTCTGTGCATGTTTTTCATATGCAAATACAGGTACCTCTGTCCAGGCGTATTACCCTCGAGGTGGAGAGATCTGGCAGGGACTTCAAGGTACATCTGCCATATCCGTAGACCAGGAGTCTCTATCTTAATCTAGCTTTAGCAGTTAGCTTTCCTTTCATACCGTTGTTTTAGACATTCTGGAGTTAGAGCAGTTTATTACCTTCCGTTAGCTTGTGTTCCCGTGAGTTTCCAGATTTTGGGATGATATTGTAGACTTCCGCGTTATTGAGTTGTATATGCCAAGCGACATTTATATACAGTTTTCCTTCTAGTTTGTTCGGTTTTAATTATTTATTTCCGCATTGTTAGGCTTACCTAGTCGTAGGGACTAGGTGCCATCACAACATGTTCACGGAGGGCGAACTGGGGTCGTGACAAGTTGGTATCAGAGATCTAGGTTCATAGGAGTCACAGAACACATGCCATTTTGTTAGAGTCTCACTGATCGGTACGAAGACGTCTGTACTTATCTATGAGAGGATATATAACTGTTAGGAAAAATTTCACTTCATTTGATTTCCTTGTCGTGCGATATTTTGACATCACAATTCTAAATTTCTGTCTTCTATTCTCTCATAGATGGTGAGGACACATGCTACTCGAAATGATCAGGCAACCGCGCCCCTTACTGCATGCGTCAAAGGTCAGGTCCGGTGTAGAGGCCGAGGACGCACATGCAGTGCAACGAGAGCACCTACGTGAGCTACCGCCAAGGTACCACCAACAGATCCAGTCGGAGTCCAGGCACCTAACACACCCACTACCACTATTACTTTAGTCCTTCAGGAGATGTTAGCTCAGTTTATGTCTACGTACACCACCTTGGCTCATGCAGAGTTGCTTCCCCTTGCTGCAGCCATATCCCGAGCCGGGGGAGGAGCCCAGACTCCCATTGCCTGCACCCCTTAGTAGAGAGTGCACGTGGAGCAGGTCCCAGAGATCATTCCTGTACCGATGGTAGTGCCAGTTCAGCCCGAGGGTGGGTCAGCTGCTTCAGAGGATAAGCAGTGGAGACTTGAGAGGTTCAAGAAGTATTATCCCCCAGTATTCAGTGGATTAGCATAAGACGGTCCCTTGGGATTTCTAGACGAGTGGCACCGTATCTTTCACACTATGGGCAGAATAGAGTCTAGCGGGGTTTTCTTTACTGCCTTCCAGCTTGGGGAGCCGCCTATGATTGGTGGCGTACTTATGGGATAGACAGTCCAACCTAGGTTGCTTCACTGACCTAGAACCAGTTCTCATATATGTTTATGAAAGTGTTTGTCCCTTAGAGCCTCAAGGATACATGGCGCGTAGTTGCGCTAGGGTGCTATGACCGTTTCAGAGTATGCTATCCGTTATACATAATTGGCCAGGAATGCACTTGCTACAGTTTGTGAGAGAGTTTGCCGGTTCATTGAGGGGCTTATTCCACCTATCAGATCTAGCATGGCTTGAGAGTTAGAAATGGACATTCCTTATCAGCAGGTAGTGAGCATTGCTAGGAGGATCGCGGGTATGCTCTCTAGGAAGCGAGATGAGAGAGAGCCAAAAGGTCTTGAGAGTCGGGCCACTACTCTGGTGCCCGTACACAGCAGCAGGTCGTCATGGCAGGGGTTATGTAGGTCACCCCTTTCATTCATATCTTCTAGCAGCCAACAGTGCTCCAGCTCTGCCTAGACCTCAAGAGCCTTACTATGTACCTCCAGTTCCTAACGGGCCTCCTGCGCGGGGTACTTTCAGAGATCAGTCCAGCAAACCTGGCCCTAGTCAGTCATAGCCACCACATCCTCCCAGAACTTGTTTTGAGTGTGGTGATAAACACCATATGGTTAGGGATTGCCTCAGACTTGGTAGGGGTGCATCTTCATAGACTGCTCATCCACAACGTGCTCCTCAGAGTTCTCAGGCCATGATCACAGCTCCAGCTGCCCAGCCGGCTAGGGGCGGAGGTCGGGGAGGTAAAGGTCACCCTCAAGGGGGAGGCCATGCCAGATATTATGCTATTCCTACTCGTACCGAGGCTGTTGCCTCCGACTCTGTCATTACATGTATTATACTGGTTTGTCATAGAGAGGTATCGATTCTATTCGATCCACGCTCTACTTACTCTTATGTGTCTTCTTATTTTGCTCTGCATTTGGGTGTGCCCCTAGATTCCTTGAGTTCTCATGTATATATTTCTACTTATGTGGGGAATTCTCTTGTTATGGACCGCGTTTATCGTTCATGTCTGGTGACTGTCACACCTCCTTTTGGCGCTACCGCACCCCGCGAAGGGCGTGGTAAAGGGGAGTTTTTCCAATTAAAGGACAATCGAAACGAGATTTATTATTAAGATTCAGAGTCGCCACTTGGGAAATTAATGGCGTCACAAGTCACCGATTGAATCCCGAATCGAGGAAAAGGTTGACTCTATATTACAGTCTGCGCACCAGAAATCCGGGTAAGGAATTCTATTAACCCGGGAGAAAGTGTTAGACATTCCCGAGTTCCGTGGTTCTAGCACGATCGCTCAACTGTTATATTTGGCTTAATTATTTGATTTTAAAAAAAACATTTGAACCTATGTACCAATTTTAACTTTGAACCGCTTTTAATATTATTATTATTATTTTAACAAAGAATTGCAACGTTGTAAAAATGTATCTCGAACCGCGTCACATCAATGTACCCATGATTATCGACACATTTCGACTCCGTTTAGATTTGGATTTGGGTCACATAAATGTGCACCCGTGTTTAGGAAAGTAAATTATTAAAAGCGCGCCTAGAGTGACTAACGCGTTATTATTTTGAGGAGGCCGAGAAACTCGCTAAGCGGCTTATCCCGAAGTCTAACTTTTTAAAGTAATTATTGAGGGCCCCGCGATTGTGTATTTGAAGCGGCGAGGCTCACCTCACTTCTAAAGGTCTACTTAAGAGTGACTATGATTTTCTATTAAATTTTTTATTTAAAACAAAATAAAGGCCCTAATTAATTGGCATTGTTTAAAACTTACTATATTTGGGTCCAAAGATTCATTTAAATTCAGACCTTCAGCAAATGGGCTTTGAACTCAGCCCAAACAATAGGTGGACATCACCAGCCTTGAAAGGCTGTTAACAAAAATTGGGCCTATGACCTGCGCCTAACTTGAGGTGTACTAGGCCTCGACAGCCAGCCCCTGGGAATGGTCCTTTTCTAATTATTCACACAACCCCTTTTGTAAGGTTGCCTAACCCCAGGCTTTGGAATCAGCCCAACTCGAGAATAGATAAGGGGCTAGTGCTCGAGTTCGAACCTTAGTATGAGTGACAACTAACATGTTCAGACATGAGTGACAACTAACATGTTTTCAGATTCAAAATATAAACCTATGCCCTGCTTTTAATCACAATTTAACTGGGCCTGAGTGTTGACACTCAAGGAGAATAAGCGACGAAAATATCACATATAACGAATCAAACCCATGAACCACCTAGCAAACTAATAGCTAAGCAAATAGAATTTCAACAATGCCTTT